>DVPF01000008.1:0-16571 GCA_018239045.1 Yanguna cosyra | reverse complement strand
ATTACCAGCCGCGAAGAAATAGTTTCTAACGTTGTAACGCCATCAGTGCAATCAATTCCAACAGTAAGTCCTATTGATACCACACCTATAGACATTGAAAGCATATTGCCGCCAAAGGAACTCGAAGTTCAACTGAAACCTTCTTTAATAGATGATAGTTTAGAGCAAGATGACGGCAAAGCCACCTTTTATACAACATACACATACTTTACAACATTTTATGCAGGTAACACTTCACAAATTAGGAGTAGTTTAGAAACTGTGACTAATATTGTGGATAACACAAAAGTAGTTGAGGACAACCAATTAGGTCGGAAAGTACCAGTTGGAGCCGTTGACAAAAATTTAATACAAGACAATGGGGAGAAACCCCATATTGAACCATCTGTCATAAAGGAAGCCATAACCCCGACAAAGGTTCCAGATACTTCTGCTGTAGGGTCAACAGTTTTATTAGGGACATATATTGATAATTTATTTGCCGAGGTAAAACCTGAAGATGGGAATTCACCTGCACCAGATATTGAGAAAAAAATTATATTCTCTCAAGTAGCCGTGATATCTGGTGATTCAACAATAGTAACTAATGACAATAAATCACTGAGCAATGAAGACATTTCAACAACAACATCAACTACTACAACTACAGAAGGTTCTATTTTAACCCCTACTTCTGAAGTAATAGAAAGTTCTGTAGCAGAACCGGAAATTACAACGGAGTCTAGAATCGAATCCGAGGAAGAGGATGAAACTAATCCTAGAAAAAGAGGTCGTCTTACATTTACAACCAAAAAATCTGCATTCACTCCGGTCATTATACCTTTTGCATCGCGAAATAGACCTACATTCAGCCCAAAGCGTGTACCATTATTGAGCAGCGCAACCACAATAACTCGTCCAGATTTTACACCTACTATAACTGCTACTCCAACATTGAAGTCGGTCAGGCCATCTGGCAGTTTTGGGGGTAGTCGAAAACAGCCTTCATCTCCGGGGCAATCCAGCGCTGGACGCAGATTCGCTGGCCGAGGTAGCTCTTCAGTTATACCATCGGGAAACGTTCCATCAGCGTCAAGGCCTGGTGGCGGTTTCATAAGAGGAAGTATACAACCCACTTCGAGAAGAAGTGGATTTAGATCAAGTTCTATACGTAGTAATAGTTTGGATTATGCAAGCAGATCAGCGATTCCAAGGATCAGACCTACGGCTTCGTCTAGGTTAAGAGGTGGAAGACAGACTGCTTCTATTTTGTATCCACCGGCAGAACAAAATGAGTTTGAAACGTCAGCAACTCTACAAGATGAAAACGCTACGGAGCCTTTAGAAGATGTTACTGAAACTTCCGCTAAGTCGACGAATAACCCCTTATTTAGATTTAGAAGACCACCAGTAGCTAGACAGCCAGGTACAGCTATAACACCCAGGTCGACAACGCCGTCTGTCAGAAGAAGTGTAGCCACGCGTGGAAAACTAACAACAACGACACGAAGAATTACAACACGTACTACTTCTAATCCGTTGTTGGCTTTGAGAAGACAAAGACCAAATGCCTTGTTCCCTAGAAGAAATCTGTTTAGGCAACCTGATCCTGAACCTGAACAAGAACTTAATGAAAACGACCCGAAAGATGAAAATGAAGAATTGCTAGACGAAGAGGAAGACTTTAGTGAAGATAATGATTATGATTCTTCAGATAGAAAAGAACAGCAAGTTCCAACACCAGCTACACCAGCTCCAAAAAGAAATATTGTGCAAATTAGACCATTTGCATTTAAAAGACGAACAAAGCGTCAGGTAGATTATGGTAACAGAAAATATACTAATTTTCGAAGACCTGGTACTAAATCACCTAGTACACGTCGTCCAGATCCAGAACCAGAAACACAATCACCAGCACATGCTCCAAAGCAAAGACCTAGTGGTCGCTTTAATTCTCGTTCGAATACTAGAACTACTACTGATGCAGCTCCAAAATCATCTGGAAGGCAGCCATTCATTGTACGTGGGGCTAGTAGTACTAAGACTACAACAACATCTGCCCCATCTTACAGGCGAAATAAAGCAAGGCCTTCATCACGAACTACAACTATTTCCTCAAGACCTAAAGCTCCACGTCTGGTAAACAAAAGTCCACAATCTGATAGACCTAGATCCACTTCTTCTAGGACTACAGGTAGATCAAGGACAAGAACTACTACAAGTAGAGCGTCCAGCAGGCAAAGGAGTTCGTTTGAAAACTTGAGTGGAGAAAGATATAATAATTTCAATAATATATTGAATGATGGTAAGATTACTATAACTCATCAATTGCCGATTGAAGTAACAATTCCAATTGTAAATGGTAAGATTACTGAGTACAAAAATGTATTAACTGCTAAACCTAGCATTGAGACTTTGTTGTTAAATCAGGTATCAACGTCAATTGGGCCTATTGGAAATCAACAGTTGGTCCTTGTTTCGGAATCAACAGAATTAGGTGAAAATGGTGTAACCAAGGTAACGAAGTTTGTTCTAAATGAAACTCCAACGACGACAGTAATATTTACACCTACAACAATAAGAGGTCGTAAAACTTCTTACTCTCATGTTCTTCCGAGTACTGTTTACAACGTTGAGCCAGTGATTCAGACAGTTGCACCGGAAGTGAATGCAAATGTTCCATTAGCCAATTTATTACTTTCACAACTTCTGTTAGGAAATCAACAGCCTGCTATAAACCCTCTTCTCGCATTACAAGGTCAGGGATTATTACAGCAGCAACCAGTAGTACAAACACCTGTAACTGAGTACAAAACCAGAACTACGTCATATGTCACCACCGTCACTGATGCTAGGGAAACGGTTTTGCCAATAACATTTAAAGGTAAGGCGATATTGACAACTATAGTTGATCCAACAACAAATGTTATAACAGCCACTGAATACATTACAGATACCGTTGTTACGACGCCTACCATTTTGGCCCCACAGCCACAATTTAATTCATTACTTCTCCCTTTACTCCTTCAGCAGCAGCAGCAACAGCAACAAGCCTTAACTTTACAAACAGCTAATCCTTTACTGGGACTTGCTCAATCAGATCTTAATCTTTTGCCAAACAATTTAGTGCCAAATAATAATTTAAACAATGATATTTACAGTAACAGTCCTAAACCTAATATATTATCAGATTTGAACAGTAACGAAGATTTCGCTGATGATGTCGCTGATAGCGAAGAAGATTTGCCGCCTCCTCCCCCACCTCCTACACGTGGTAGAAATAAATTAAAACCGGCTAGGCCATCTCCACCTAAACATACTAGTGTTGTAACAATATACGTTTCCGGTAGACATCCTGGTGAATTTAGTACAGTTTTGTCTACCGTTATAACAGATGATACACAAAGTGTAAGGAAACGAGAGGCAATTTATTATAAAGACGTTAAAATATTGCCGTCGATCCTACCAACAATAGACGAACTTGTTGGTTCTCAAGCCGATAACATTTTGGAAAATTCGATTACGTCTGAAGCGAACAAATACTTGGCGAGTTCTCAAGGCGACTCCCAAGTTGAGACTCAGAGTCTAGAAAGTATAGTAGGTAGTTTAAATGGACACATAAGGTATGATGCATCACCAACGTACGTTGTAAAATTGGAAAGGCCGTCAGCGATCAGAGAAAACGAACTGA
Organism: Yanguna cosyra; assembly: GCA_018239045.1. Lineage (NCBI taxonomy): Eukaryota > Metazoa > Arthropoda > Insecta > Lepidoptera > Hesperiidae > Yanguna > Yanguna cosyra. The sequence continues at coordinate 12,901 of DVPF01000008.1, read as the reverse complement.
GCTCAATAGATGATGTCTCATGAAACCCGAACAACTCTTTAGGTGTGTAAAGTAAAGTAATGAATTAGTTATTTATTTACATTGTATCATAGTAAGTTAAATACGAATAGTGCCTTATAGTTTTAGCGATTATAGCGATAAGAATAAAATACTCTTTTGTACTCCACTCGACATGTTAATAATTATTAATAAGATCACCAAAAATGTGTTTCTTATGTTACCAGACTTGAATTGTATAATAATGAAAATTTTATATATTAGATGTGTAACTATTTGTATGATTGTCAATTCACTGCCTAAGAATAACATGTGAACTTATATTTTATGATTTTATTTGTAGTACTTGTGTAATACTCGTATTTCTCTTGCTTACAATTGTAAATTGCGGATTACGACTTAAACTGTTAAATAATAAAATGTAACAATAATATCATTGTCTTTCATTGACTTATTTTTTATTAAGGCACTTTTGTACTGCTCTAATCTTTTCCAAATCTGCTGTAAAATTACCTTTTAAAATAACTATTGTATTAAGATTTCCAAAGCGACACAGATAAATATTGTTTGGAATGTTTTAACAAGGAGAGTGTTAATTTTCTTAATTTTTACATGGTTTACATGATTTCTATACATAGGTATACAATATTTTTTGATACACACGCTATTGACAAAAATTGTATATAAACTCAACTGACAATAATATTCAACTCAAAGCACAACTGAAGTGACACTGACATTAAATGACGATTCAATCTCGTGATGACTACGCACGACAACTTGACGATTATAAACTGATGTGACCCGCCAGCAATTCAAGAATCCCAAGGTCCAAATGACGGATGGTTCCAACCCTCACTTCCCGCGACTTCCAACTGCCTCTGGAGGTGAGTTTGACATGTTCTTAATTGTAGCAATGCATTGATAAGGACAGGTGTTCTTGATTCTTACTTGATTTGAAGCACAAGGTGTATTAAATCTTTGGGAAAATGATATTATAATATAGATAATATAATAAGTTAATATAATAATGATATTTCCTAAAGGCGCTTTGCGAAAGTATAAGTTTTTAATCTAGTTTACTAGTTTCTAATCTAAGTATTACAAAATTGATCAAAAACGTCTGTGCTTCTTACTTTAGTTTTATAGTTGATAGAATTATGTAAAAAACGTGCACATATTTAACTTCATGTACATAGAATGTAGAAATTCTACTGAAGCAGACAAAATACAAGGTTGTATTAACCATGTTAAATATCGCAGCGATTTTTTAAAACGGAAATAAGGTATTAAAATTGATTCATGCCAACTTATGAATATACATACATATATCCATTTAAAATAAATCAGCTTTTGTCTACTTCGGTGAATTCAACGATAATAATTAACATATATAGTAATTAGCCAATAACTCTGTTTATATTATCTAAGACAGATGTTGAACATTTTGTCATTTTACTGTTTGGTTTACATTGAATTTAAAGAGTTACATTTCGTTTTGCTCTTCTTAATTTGAAATAATATTTCACAAATTTTCGTTTACATGAGTGTTAGATAACTTAACATATTTATGGTTTATGTTCTCATTTGTCTTACGGTACCTATTAAACTATTGCACATATTATTAAATTAGTTGCAGTAATCGCTTTAGTATTCTAGTTTCTGACGACATGACACAGAGGGAGGTGAGTTATTTTCAATTTTTATTACACATTTATATTTATAACTGTATTCTTCGAGTATTTAAAATTTATTTAATCGTGTATTTGAAATTTATATTAAATAGCTCATTTTCTTAGTAATGTCATAATTAATTCTTTTTATGTTCCTAATTGGTAGATTAATGTAAAGATGTACATATACTAGAAATTTAAAATAACTTTTTTCGTTCGCTTTTAAAGTATTAACGTTAAATCAATTTTAGATTAACCTCAGTGCTGCGCTTTGTGTTTATGCTAATACGTTGTGAATTATATTTTCAGCTTTTAATACAAACGCAATCGTATACGATAATACACCCTGGAGACCTGGCAGAGATGCAGAAGACAAGGCAACTCTTGAAGAAGATGAAAGAAAACTGAAAAACCTCGCAACAAGAATAATGTCCAACGGTGTTGAGGTCTTAGTGAAAGACAAAAGTACTGACGGGAAAGAGGAACAGGTATGCATGTAGCACATATGTAAATATATGTATCTATTTTGTTGATAAATGTAAATGGTAAATAATTTACGGAACTTTTCATTTACATACAAAGTCATTGAAATGGGCGTAACAAACTCTTTATGTTTTGTCGTACGCTTTCTTTGTTGCTTTAATTTCATTTACATCTTTGTTGCTTTTATTTTCTCAGCGAAAATTTAAGTTAATGCACATTGCTTCATTGGAACCATCGCACTACCACGTGAGTTTACCGTCACCGCTTAAAAAATCATTGTTGTCGTCCGCTGTCGCAACTGTCGTAAATCAACAGCACATGAGCGCGATGTTTCCATTACAACAACTAATGAGACACAATTACATAATCAAGACATGCATGACCACATTCACATATCTGACCACAGTAGTCCAGAACAAACGGAGTGCAATATCAACATTCGAAACCATAGTGTCCGTTGTAACAACAGAATCGTTGACGAATCTTTACGCTACTGATGTCATACCAGATTTGAAACCAACAAAAGTAAGATCTTGTTGTTTTTGGAACCCCTATACAACCATCATGCCCTGGGTTCCAAAGATTGGATTCTTTGAAATCGGTAAAAATGACTCCCATACACTACCACCTCCAGCATATAACAATCACTTACATGTCTCACGTTATTTACACACCAATTATTGTTTCCCTTTCTAATAAAATGTTCTGTCCTTAACTATCTGCTTCGAGAAAATGGTGAGTATGTATACAGTAAGAGTTGCATTTTTGACGTGATATAAAATGGGTAAATAAAAAAACTTGTAAATAGATCTGACTAATATTAATGATTTACATTGTTTTTTTTGTATTCGATTTGAAATAAAGCACGTCTTAGGTATGTATATGAAATACATACCTGAATAAATGGAAAAAAAACCTGCCTACCCCGTAAGGGCCCGGGCATGAGATATGTACATATGTTATGATATGTTAAATGAGTACCACCTTATATTGTGGTTTAACGCTATAGTGTAAGAGCATATAGTGCAAAACCTATTCTCATAATTTTTCGTAATCCGTCAGTAAAAATATAACTTCTACATCATTCGTGTAGTCAACCTAAATAATACGAATATTTCTCAATTACTTTTGTCACTAATCAATTACAATCAAAGTAATAACACAATATTTATTACACTAAATTGTTTTTCAGACGAAATTTATGGAAGTAAAAACAATTCAACCGTCTGCACATAGTAATGTATTTGCAAGTAACATGCACAAGATTGACAAAAGAATTGACAGTCACGAGGACGATACTTTTGATATTATACAGCCATCTGAAGTGACTCACATGCCTTGTACAACGACTTCGTGTTCTTGTAGCCACACAAAAACGGAAGGATTAAATGCCCAATATACAAATACAAACGATCCCTCAATTGCTGCAACTGATAAATATAATATGAAAATAACCAAATATGGCACTTCTAAGATAGATATTAAACCTACTAGTAAGGAATCATTCAACACGAAAACTCAGTATCGTCCTTACGATTATGAAAATATTTCACACGTAGCTCCAACAGATAAAGTCGTGGAAAAATACACAGAAGTTGTTAATGAATATTCCGATGAAAAAGATGGAAACTCGCTAGAAGAAAGTGATTTATTGACAAATGAACAGGCTCCTTCGCCTCCGAAGAATAATAAAATAGTAAATAACAAAATTCCAGATAGAAACAAACCCGAGAAAGTACAAAAACCAAACAAGAATAAGTTAGTAGTGGCTGAATTACTAAAACTTGGATCACTAGGTATTAAAGGACTATCGCAGTTGGCACCAGTACTAGAGAAAATGACTGGTGGCTTTATTAAAAGGCAAGATACCGATAAAACAACAACGACGACATCAAAACCTGACTTACAATTAACACCTTATAATATGAATAAAAGAGTAGACAGTGATATTGGGTCAAAGCATAATAATTTTCCAATTTATATACCCGTGGATGAGTTAGAGACAGCTGAATCTCAAATAGCTTTTACTAACGCAACATTACATCAAAACATTGCTTGGGCTGCAGAATATAAACAACCCAAGGCGCATAACGTATTACCAAAAATTGTTCATGAAAGTCCCCTTGTTAATGGTGGCATACCAATTAGTCCTGGAGAAATAATACGAGCTAATTCCGATGTTATTGTTGGAAAACCTGCAGTTGGAGGACCGCTTACATTAGCAGCAAGTGGTATCAAATTGCAAAATCCAGTAAATCCTCCCCCTTTAGACAGTTTCATGGCAAATGATGAGCAATACATTGTCAAAGAAAAACCTCCGCGTAATAACCAAGGCTTAGTAGATATAAAAGTAGACGATTCATTTGACTTAAGACCTCCTGATTTACCTAAGATGAAACCAAAACCATTGAGAAATATACCGAGGCCAGGAGTATTTTATGAACATCAGAATTCTCAGGCAAGCAGTAAAATTCCGACTCATATTTCTGCCGTAATCCATGCTGGAAATGATAATTTAATGAAAACTGAAAAAATGAAAAACTCTAATATAGGAAACCATGGCAGGCCATTATTTTTGGATTATATACCATCTCTAGCTAAACCTGCAAGTAATTTGCCAATTGAACATCACGTTGATTTTCGACCATCAAGAGAAGAAAGTAACGTAGAAGTAGGCGATAATAGTCCTAGTTCGTCAGAGATAATTGATACAAGACTACGAACAGACGGTGCATATGTATTGTCTGCTAATCCTGAATCTGTAAATAAGCCATTTTTAGTGGAAATACAACCGTCAAGAGTTGCAAATGTATTGATTCCTCATGGAAGTTCTACGGCTCTTGTATTTGCTGGATCATCAGAACCTCATAAAACTGGGGACTATATTGATGATCCGTTACCTTATCCGGAACCAGGATATTTTGGAAGCTTTAGCATAGATGCACCACAAATGACTAATGTTCATAATGTAGCACCAAATAATAAAAACAACATTATAGTTAAACCCAGCATTCAACCTTCGACGGATAATCACAATATTATCACACCGCTCTATAAAGAAGCACCAATAAGGAACGATCTGAAAATAAAATGGAATAATAGTAAAAGACCTACAGACTATAACAAACTACCTCCTCCTATTAGTAATCAAGAAACTCATGTACAAGTAGGACCGCAGATAGCTTTGTATAATCCTGATATTTATAAAGGTGACTTTAATAAATACAATAATAACCCTGGTAAGATAAATTCACCTGTTAAACCAAAAGACGGTAAAGAAATTATTGACAAAGAATATGAAAATTATTTGGCAGTGCCACCTCCTCCACCACCAAAAAGGCATTTCATTCAAGAAAGTCATTATGACAATAGTAAACCATACAGCCAACGTCCGATAATTCATACTAAACCTGTCCAGGATATGAAAATATTTTTGAATGTTCAGCATCCAATACCTAACACAGCCAGTAAAGAACAGTTACCTCCGAAAATTACCTCAGAAATTTATTTTGCATCTCAAATGCCCAACAGTAATCCGACACCTACCTACACAGTTCAGATGCCACACTCAGCATCTCATTTCACGGTTCCTAAAACTAAACCCACTCAAACTGAGTCTTATATGCCATTAGATAATCATAACCAATATCAAAACTCATTTTCGGTGGTTTCCTCGCCTAGTTTTGGAAATACAACTATAAATAATTTTATTGACAAGGATAGTACTTATGCTGTTACATTAAATACTGCTACGAACGTAGCAAGCAGTGGTGATACAGTTCAAGTAATTGGCTCAAGTGTAGCAGTACCTATAAATACTGCCACACAAAACGGAGAAATGAATGCCAACATTCCAATAGGAACTAATTTTGCTATTACGGTGGAAGATAATCCTGAAAAGTATGACAGTTTCAACATAGTGGGAACTAGGAGTCCATCTATTATATATGATGATCGTGGTCGTGTGCCCATAAAAATCGAAAACAATGAATGGAACAAGACAGTAAGTACCAGGAACGTATCCAAACATGTCCAAATATTCAACAATATTAACCCAAATAAAGAATATATTGGACACAAAATGCAAGCACATATTGGCACAGCCGAAACACCAATCCCACCATCTTTAAATAGCCATGCAAATTTTCCAATGATAAATGACTATGTTATTGAAAGAAATCAATTAAATATTAAACCAGTGACAGAGTATGTAAATGATATACAGTTAGTGGACCAAAAAAGGCCAGCGAAACTGATACCGAATATTCCAACAAATTCTCATGGTTGGTATTCAAGCGTGCTGAACGAAAATAGCTTAAAGAATATAAACAATGTTAAGGTAGAAGCTACCACAAGGAGAATAATACCATTAACGTATGATTACAATAAGGAGAAAATTCCAAAATTTGGCGAGAAAGTCAGTAATGTCGGCATACCTCCAACAGAATTTTGGGAAAAGACTGTTTTACCAGTAATTAATAATTTTAACATAGGAAAACCTTTTTCAAAGACTCAAGGAGTGGATAAAAATATTTCAAGTACTACTTCAGTTCGGCCTAATTACATTAATTTCGACGTAGAGCAACCTGCTTACGATATACCGGTAAGAGACAACAGTGATGAGACGACAACGGCCAAATCATTCAATTTCAAAAACGTCAATTCGAAACCAGTATATGAAAATTCTGAAGAGATTTACGATGGGAGCGAAGAAATTGAAAACGATGGTGAAATAGACGGCGAAGTCAGTTCAGAATCTATGAAAATTCCTATTGTCAGTTCTTCTAGTAACAAGGAAAAATCACATTCAACTACCAAGAAACCTTTGCTTCGTGAAGAAATATTAACTGTACCAAATAACGCTATAGCTAATAAAAATAAAAATGTTATGGTCACGTTAAATACTGCTACACGCCCACATAATTTCAACTCTGGTACACAAACTGAAAAACCCTTCAAATCTTACAATAAAACTAATTTCCAATCTAATTCAATTAAACCCGTTTATGCAGATAATTCGTACATGAAACCCAGACCCTTCGCAATAAATACTTTGCCTTTAGACCATCAACTACAACAACCTCACTGGCAAATAAATCAAATGATGGAAAACGCGACAAACGCGTCATATGAAGAAAGTCTTGATTTGAATATAGGTGAAGAAATTAATCCGTTAGTAATTTTAGAATCATCGGATAAACCAAAGCTACCTGCACAAGTAACCGATTTAGATAGCAAACTTCAGAAACCGTTAAAGCATGTCATTGCAGTTTATTCTAATAACACACGGGTTGCTAACGAATCTAATATTATAACATCTACGGTTCATATTAAAGATAAAAAGCCGTTGATACTTGAGATTCCCGAAAAATCTACTCTTCCTACATTTACTATTACCGGAAATTCAGAAGGGAATCGCTCGTCTGGTGAAATAATTGACTTATCACCTCCGCCGCCAACTCTTGATTATAACTTCAAACCTTCGACGAATGATGAATTGATTATGGGTATGAGCCCCCCACCACCTCGTACCCCTTCAATTGTGCGTCTGCCTCCAAGAACGCCACAAACTCCACGACCTGTTCTACCTATTCGTACCCCACCTCCTTATAGGACTTTGCCTCCAAGAACTCTTCCCCCAAGGATCACTACTCAGCGTCCTGTGAGAAAGCCTATTAAACAAGATGAAATTTCAACATATAGACCAACATATGATATAGTTAACAAAATTAAACGTCCCAGCTTCAATCGCGACCAACCGTCATCACAATTGTTACCACCTCCAATAGATATGTCTTCGAAGATATTAAGTCAAATTGATGAAATTCCTACACCAACAATCAGTTCAGATTCTAATATTATATTTCCAACTCCTATCTCATCAGGTTGGCTTACTTCATCAGGTTTTGACTTTTCTTCTAGTTTCAACTTTGCACCTACCTCTATTGACTTCCAAAATACTCCTGAACCGTCTATCGTACCTGATATATCAGAATATATTTATCCTGAATCTTCCTTAGAAAACAGTTACAGTAACTCGAATGTATCTTTGTCTGAAAACGTTACTGCTATTACTACAAAGGAACCTTTAGAACAAGACCAGCCAAAATTGAATGAACAAATAATTGAAAAACCAAGCAAAAGTAAGCAACCCCTAGACGATATTGAACGTGATTCAGCGCAGAATGAATCAAGTAACGAAGAAAAAGTAACTACCGACAGAGTTAAACTAATTCCAATAAATAACAAACATAGAACGCGTAAGCCATACCCAATCAGAAATGAAGAAAGAAAGCCAAGTACGATAAAATTCAAATTACCTGTTAAACCCACACCGATCATTAAACCTACTCAAACCTTATCATACTCTGATGTACCTTCGAGACTAGCTTCTATTAAAAAAATTATTAGACCGATACCAACAAGGGCGCCGATTATACATCCGACACATATTATCGAGAGTTCAGAGTCAGCCATTGACGATGAATTTGTAAAGCCGACGGAAGTTTTGAAAGAAACTGAAGTTCCAACGATTTTGCAACCTGAATTACCATCTGTAGTGGAGAAAACGGTAACCTCAACTTTGACCATTAATGTAATAAAAACGAGTCCAATCGTTCAACCTATTCACCATTCCGGAAACGAGATTAAAATTTCGGACGACATCCAACCAACCAAAACTGAATTTAAAACTACAGTAGTTACACTTACTAAGACGCTTTCTGAACCACCAAAAACTGTTTTGAGTATTGGTTATGTCAATTTAACTCACACATTGACTGTTACGCACACAGAACTCAGTTTAGTCAGTCAATCAGAAGGAGCTATCACGCAAACATTAGTTTTAACAAACACTCATACATCTACAGTAGTTGACATTGTTACGGAAATACACACGCAAGTGCAACCCACAACAATTGTTGAAACTGTAACAAAACATATACCAGTACCTCAAGTTGAGCCTACTCCTGTTCAAGAAGTAACAACGAAAACGATTGCTCCTCTTGATGATATTTCAATGTCGTCAGAAGAAAACGATAACTTTATTATCAAAGACACAGATACAACTGAGAACATACAAAAGATTGAAACTGATGGTGAGACTGACAATGATTCGTTCTTTGTTGTTATGAATAAATCACAAAATGGTGGTAAGTCTCCTCCAATAAGTACCGACATTGAAACGGGAGAATATGATGGAATAACGAGAAACGAACAAGTCAATAGCAATGGAGTATCGCAAGTTCTGTATGGTGAAATTTTATTGGCTGGAACCCCTTATTTGGAAACAACGAATGTTGTTAACCCGACAGGTAAGAAATTTCTTATAACTTCTTAGAATTTCATTATATGAGCATTTAATATGAACTCATATTTAAGGTGCAGGCTTTGGAAAGGAGTGCCAACCAGATTGCAAGGCGTCAAGGAACGAACGTTGTCAGAGAATTGATGGCATCATGAAATGTATATGCCGACCAGGCTTTGCTACAATGTTCCCCGACAGACCTTGCAAACGTGAGCATATTATGATATATGTATTGATAAAAATATTTAATATTATGGTAAGATATTTCCGTCAAATTTTGTTTTGCAGCTACATACACATATTCAGTGAAATTGGCCCTCGGATCTCAAGGTAACCAACGTCTTCATTTCCATGAAAACCTATCAGATAACTCAAGTAAGGAATATAATTCTTTATCTGTGGCGACTCACGAAGGTATCAATAGAATGATTATGCAATCAGATCTTAGAGATGTTTATCACGGTGTGCACATAACTGGATTCCAACCTGTTGAGATGAAATCAGTCAATGGGGAATTATATCAAGGTGTCTTAAACGATTTTTATGTGCAGGTCAGCATTTTGCATTTATTATACGCTTATTATTCGCATGAACCAAATATCATTATTCGCATTATTCACATTAACCAAATATGTTTGATACTGATTGATTTGTAGCTCTCTGATAATGCGCATGAGAGTCGTCTAAAAGAAGTAATAGAAAAATACTTGAGAAATAATAACTTTAGTCTCGGAGGCACTGATGTTCATGCGGCTGGAGAATTCGTGGAGAAATTGGATGTTAATGGTAAGTAATCACATAAAATGATATTTATATATCTCTCCTTTTACGCACATCATACAAGATTCAGCAGTTATTTATATAAAAAGACCTTTAATGGTACTTTATGATATCGCTTTGCTTCACAGATTTTGATGAATGTATTAGTGGTCAGTTTCATGATTGCTCAGAACATGCCCAATGCTTCAATCTGCGCGGCACCTACACTTGCAGTTGCTTCGAGGGTTTCGCGGATCTGAGTGTCAATTCCTTGTACCCTGGTAGGATATGTTCAGGTACGATAATATTACATTACTTTTTAATCATTTGCAACTTATAATTGTTAACGGCAATATTCATTAAAATCTCTAAGTGTAGAAAATTGAAACAATATAATGAGAATGTGGGAAACCCTAAAATAGCATGAATTTTCAATACTTGAATGAAACTATAGAATACAATTCAGTCTAATCTTAAATTCATGACTTCACTATTAAATTAATTATAATTATACCTATAACATACAATTTTGTTATATTATATTTTGGACAACATTTAATTGACCTTAAAGTATGAATTCTAAAGCAAATCAGACGAAAAACAAGCATTTCATTTAACTGTCAATGTCAACTGACAAGCATTCAAATTTTAACGTCATTAAAATAAGAAGTTTTTAGTTTATGTATGAAAGTTTACTCTAATCAGTATAGTAACTTCGGTTGGTAAAGAATAACAAAGTAATTTAAATCATTTACATACGTAAAACGACGGCTAGGATTAAGCATTGCAATTATAAAGATTTCCTGCCAATCTTTGCCGGGCAAACTAGTGCAATTGATATGGAGGTCTGTGCAGAAAACTTAGCTAATAGGCGATTAAGTTCATATATTGTGATTTTTTCGCGGCCTCCATAATTTTAATAGAGCACACTAGAAGAATTCAACATCATATATTTAATATCTACTCCTTTAATGATAATGGAGGAATTTGATCCACCATCGGTGGGTTACCATTACAATTACAATAGAAGCGACGACTATGTTAGTAGTATTTCCTCTCATCATGTATTAAAGGAGTCATCTGTTAATAGATGTTTCTTATGGGTATGAACTGTTTTCAGCTGAACCAGTTGGATGCGAACGCTGCAACTACCATGGCTCATGTTACTCCAGAGACGATCACCGAGTACTCTGTGAATGCTTCCAGTGGTATGCTGGAAGCACTTGTCATATCAACCTTAAAGGCATGTCATTATGATTATCCTATTGATCCACTGATATCCACTGTCGATGTCGAGAAAACCTTACACCTATTTATGATTATCATAAAGACCTTAATAGTGAACCACTAATATATAACAAGGAAAAGGCAAACCAATATGCCTTACAATTTATTCATTAGGAATAAATTATTAAGCATTTTGTTTAAATAAATAAGCAATATTATATTTGTGTATATAGTAGATTTGAAGTACTATTGAGAAATGAAAAGTAATTCATTGGGGCTATTGTCATATATAGTACAGTCAAGCAAACAAGTTAAATGATCCAACATACTACTGACCTTAAGCAATTCTAGTTTCACTGAGTATAAACCAAGATGAATATATTGATTGCATTAAAAAACTAATTTAATATTGAAAAATTACCACCCTTCGAATAAAATATGATATTCACCTCTGGATTTAAACATGTATCATCAATTGTAATATTCTAAAGATTTGTTTTTAAAAGATTTGAGTGCCTCGTTAGTTGATTAGTTGTGAGTGCAACAACCAATCTGGGGGTCCTAGGTTCAAATCACAAGTCAGGTACTATTCGATCTTTTGAATTACAATTTTTAGTTAAAATGTCTAAAAGTGACTCACTTATTATTCTATACTGGGACAAATAACTGGTGATACATGGGATTGTATTACACTCCTCTGCCTACCTCTACAGGAATTACAGACTTCATGTTACATTAGTTATATCTATAATGTATAATAGATTATCAGCCATCTGGTTACTATAACACAAGCTCTCTTGATGCTTACATAGGATCTAGATTCTAGAGATTAGCTGGAAAGAGCATTTTACATAAATAAACTTTAATTCAGGTGTCATTGTCAAGACAAACATAGTTTACAGATTCTTTTTATCTCTTCCAGTGGTGCTCATATCCTTAGTAGTGCTGGGTTCTCTTCTGCTGGTGGTGTTAGCAGTATGTGCAATTGTAGCCTGTTCGAAGCGACCGAGGCCACCACCTCATTCTATTGTCGCCTGCATTCAGGGAATGCCCAGTCTACATCAGGTAATTTGTTAAACAAAGTATTAATTTTATGTTTCTTTAGTCTGAGTGATTCTCAAATTGTGTTAGTGTGTTTAAGTTGGATGTATGGAAAAGTGATGCAGCGTTGAAATAGTATTGAAGGGAATGGTCAGTATGGTTTTATATTTGTATGTTGTATGTATTATTTATAATATTCTTCGAAAATTTGTCTGCCTCGTTGGTCGTGTCTGTTGCAAGCGCGACTGCCGATCGAGAGGTCCTGGGTTCGATTCCCGGGTCGGGTACTATTAGATTTTTTAATATAGATTTTTTAGTAGTGGCTCGGAGTCTGGATTTGTGCCCGATATGTGGCAATAGGCTCACCACCTGCTCTATAATAGGACCTAAACGTAACGGGTGAAATGTGGGAGTG
>DVPF01000007.1:0-16576 GCA_018239045.1 Yanguna cosyra | reverse complement strand
TTATTTAATATTTAACAAAACGTCACACTTGTAATCCCCAAAGATGTAGGCAGAGGAGTGTAGTACACTTCCGCATTTCTCCAGTTACATTTCATCTCACAATGGAATAGGGGGTAAGTCTATTGCATAAACCAGGTATGAATCTAGACTCTGCGCCACTGCTAGAAATAGAAAGTTAGAAAAACCCTAAAGTACCTAACCCGTGGGCTGAACCCAGACCTCTCGATCAGCTATCACTGCCGTGCTCACAACCATTCAACCAACAAGATAGTCATTGTTCATTTTATGATTAGCAATATTCATATATAGCCCGGCTGCTTAATATTTCACAGCCAATATATGGTAGGTTATGGAAGACCACATATGTATATGTAAGAATTATGTACCTACATATGGCCAAATGTTACTGCTTGTTACCTTTATAATAATATATTTCAATCTCTCCGCACACAATAACCTGATCGTAAAGTAAACATCAAGAGAGTCTGTGTTATAGTAACCAGGTGGCTTATAAAGTATACACGTACATATAAATGTATTTATGTAAGTATTTACTTTAAGTATAATACTTTATTATTCACACATAACATAATATAACACCTCTATTTCCCTAACGAGGTAATCAGAGGAGTGTAGTACAGTTCCATTTTTCATCAGGTGTTATATGTACCACCATGAAATAAGGGTCAGCCTATTATCATACACAGGGCATAAATCCTGAGTCTGAGGTACTATTGGGAATTCCAAGATAGAAAAATACCTATGGTACCCGACTCGGAGATTGAACCCAGGACCTCTTAACACCAGTCACTGTAATCAAAACTGTTTCCTCTGTCCTTTTTTTATTTCATGACAGTCCTCAGAGTTAAATTTATTTTACTTATAAATAACATAGACAAATGTGATAGTAACTCAAATTCAAACAAAATGTAATTTAAATCTAGACGGTTTATAAAAAGGAAATGCAGGCAGACAAAAGATAAAGTGAAACATTCGCCCAAACATGATAATTGCCAAAAAAGTACACATATCATGATAAAGATAATGATATGATAATACTAAAGTAGATTATTTACAACTGTCTGTATGTCTGTATGTCTGTATTTGCTCATATGAGGCCGCATTTACTATTGTCATTCCCTCCATTGATAACTGTTATTTAAAGATTGTGATCTTTGTAGTTCAGTGTCTAGCAGTATAAACACTGGTTCTATAAAGAGGGTCATTTTGCAATTAAATATCATTTGTCAGTCAATAAAACTGGGTGTGTTAGGGTCACAAGACACCAACATACTTATACATATTATGGATCACCAAATTATAAAATGTTGCTGTTGTATCACTCAACAGCATTGTATAGAAGAAAATTCATACATACATTCATATGTTAAATATCTCATATTCATATCTACACACATACATACACATACATATCTTCACACCAAGTCCCTTACGGGGTAGGCAGTGAGCACCAAGTGCCAAATATCTCTATCCTTACAGTTCTGTTGTGCATCATCTATATACATCACCCTCTTCATACATGCACACTGGTTTTGGAGACTTTTGACTCCTCCATCAGCCAGTATCTGACCTATTTGCTCGAGATAGGTGAGTCGTGGTCTCCCTCTGCACCTGTGTCTATCAACATTCACATTGTATATTAGCTTCTTTTTCGTCATCCTTTCATCAGACATTCTCTCCACATGACCAAATCATCAGAGCATGCCCTTGCTTATGTTTACACAAATGCTATCTTACACATGTATTTCTTTAGAAGCAAATTCAATATGTACAATCACTTTTATTTCATCATCCCTTCACTCTGCGAACTTTCCGTTTATTGGCTATAATCATGCATGTGCTCGTAAATAATTACTGGCGTTTCTTATGTCTTTTGCTAAGAAATAATTGCATAATATACCAATAATATTCATGACAACTTGATTATATATCACCTTATGAAACATATGAGCGATTGAGTCATACTAATAAGTGACGGTGAGTCATGCATGAGCACTTTCTTAGAAATCTGTGTGCTATTCAGTCAATGTTATGCAATACTAACTTTGACTTCAACCATTTTTATTATCAATCCCTGGTTACCATTAAATTAATTTTATCCACTACAATTAGTAATGATCACTGAATTAATAGCTCAAGTTTCATCCGCCAGGGTGCTCAAGAACTGCCGCAAGATCGGCGAAGGCGTATACGGCGAAGTATTCCTCTGGCGCGCGGGCGATGGACGCGCGCGTGTGATGAAGATAGTGCCTATCGCTGGCTCCACCAAAGTCAATGGAGAAGATCAGAAGGACTACCACGAGATCATATCTGAGATTGTGATTGCTATGTAAGATGTTCTCCATTGTAATGATAATCACCAAAGTTAACAAATGTTGATAACAGTGTAAAGAAAATCGTAGTCTATTATTGAATCAAATAAATTTTCGACTTACATATGCAAATCCGTAAATGAAATTAGGACAAATATTAAAATTAAGAAATGTCATGGTATGAGGGTAGTTTGAACAATTTGTTGAAACACAAAAGTTATATTTCGTCTTCTGGTGGACGATAAACATATTCAAGAATGATTGTTTTTTTATTCATATTTCTCATAGTAATGGTGTTAAACTAAAGCTCATCTGTTTAATTTTCACTGTTTTCTAAGGCATGTGGAGTATGCCTATTGGTGCTTGCTAGTCAGGTGGATTATAGTCTCATACCTTCATAAACTGAGTGTTATCCTTGTTCAACAATGAAATAATAAACAGATTTATAACAATGACTAATATTACTTATTGGAGTACTTCTTATCATTTGCAATAAAACTTTTATTGATTTGCAGATAAAGTTATTTTGGGGAAAAGAAGTATTTATAGAAATTTGTAATCTAATTCTATAATTTACGATGGTGTAACCACTGATATTTTTTTAATACAAGATGACACATGCAAATAGTAGGAAAATGTCATAATTATGTATATAAATTCATTAATACATATCTCTTGCAGGGAATTGAGCGCACTGCGCGCTCCAATAGCAGAAATTGAACGACACTTTGATGACGGCAAAGGAATTGATACATTGGACTTGCACTCTGTGCAGAATGCTACTGACGTGTTTAATGAGGTGAGTTTTGATATAATGTATATATAATATGTATATATAATATGTATATATAATATGTATATATAATATGTATATATAATATGTATATATAACATGTATGTTATAGCAATGATTTTGCTAATACCTACTCTTTGTTATTTTTTATATGGCCAACATTGCAAACTTCGGTTTCTAATGTTGTTCTAGTAAAATACATACGTATCTTCATGCCACGTCCCTAAGGGGGTAGTAACATATTTTTTGTATTTTTTTATCTGTGGTTAATATGTTACTTCGATGAAAATTTAATGAGATGAAATGAAAATCATGTGGAATAACAAGTTCAATTTAACATAAACAAACCTATTGATATATTCAACTGTTCTTGAATAATGATCAATTGTCCCTTAATAGTGAGCCTCACTGGAATATCAATCTTCATTTCAATGTTCATTCACTCATCTGGTATATACTTGACCTATATCATTTATAAATGATCGATTGTCACACTTTTATTAGAGTTACATCGTGACTGAAGTAGATTCAATAGAGAACCTTTGGTTTGATTTGAAATTGTGGGGTGTTGTGCATAGTATTTTATAAATTTGCCCAACAGCTTTGGAGATGTTTGATTTATAAGAATTATTAGGCTTCCAACACTATATTGGCCATTTAAATTAGAGATTTGGTTGGACACAACATTTTTGTCTTGATGAAATTATACAGATAGAAACAACCTTAAGCCTTTATATCAACTTACATTCAGAATTTAATAAGTGTAAGGAACTATATGATGGCCCTTGATAGGCCCACAACCACACATGTAATATTTTTTAAACTATAAACAACATTATAATAATACTCATACGAAATATTGCCATAATTAGTTTTATAGACACCAATATGTGTAATAAACACTTCTCTATACACCAGTATATAAATAAATAGCCCTAAAGGGAAAAAGCCGGAAGAAAATACTTTTATAATATTACTTCTTGCACTTGACTGAAGACTTGTCATGTGACAAGATGTCCATGTGACTGGTTTTCTTCAGTGTTTATTCTTAGACTAATACTATGAATCTATTAAATTATAGTATTATAGACATTAAATGTACAGGACAGATTAATATAAATATATGACTTCATTACAGTTCACTACAATAGATATATTTCATTTTAGTTATGTATTTCCAACGTGTATATGGCTCTTGCATCATACAAGCATAGATGACATGGAGAACTTAACTTTATAAAGAAATTAAAATATTAGCTTAGGTCAATGGTCTAGAGTCTAGACATTATTCAGTGAACCTGAAGATAAGCGTGTGTTATCTATATAAAATACATAAAAAAAGTTTATACATTTTTGTTCTGACCCTTTAGTCTTTAGACCCTATCAGTAAGGTAACCCCACCGCACCTCCCCTTATCAGTGACTTAATATTTTTCAGTGTTTTTTATGTACTGGCTTTTCTGATGTTTAGTTTGGCAGTATTTGTTAATAATTGTCTTTTATTAACACGTTTTCTTTGTTTAATTAGTACAGTGGTTATCTTATTATGATTACTAACATAGATTTAAGCACCTGTATACTAACAAAAAAATGGACCTTGGTCTGAAATAAAAGTATATTATTATTTTAATTATTATGTATTTAGTGTAGAGTCGGTGGCATGAGAGTTTAACGACTATATACAAAAAATCCTATTTTTTTGGTATTTAATTGGTGCATGCAAAATTGAATATTTGTATATTACGATTGTGATTTGTATGTATGAATCATTCCATTCCTAAATGTGACAATATCCGCCCATTATCTTGACCAGACGTTGTTGCCACAACAAATGAATTTACCTCCTTAATTCTTCCTACCAATTAACTCTGTCATTCCACTGTTGGATATGGGTTTCTGAGAGCAAGAAGGGCTAAATCCAGATTCCGGTACAGTCCCTGAGTGTGAGTTGGCAAACTAGAATTGTTATAACAGTATAGATGAGCAATAGAAAACTATATTAATGTTATTTGTGATATCTTGATTTTAAGCCATTTAAAAATTCCCTTAAAACAAGAGTGATTTCATCAACTTCAAATAAAAGTTTCAATTCCATTGCATTCCAAGTAAATAGTTTTGCCTGAACATTAAATTCTACTACATGAATCATTCCATTCATAAAGATGACTGCACACTATACGATAACGCTAAATAAGCGGTGATGTGTTTGATAAGGAATGTGGGACAGTCTGATATTGGAGACGTATGTATATACTAATTTATTGGCATGCAATGGGCGGCACTGTTCAACCATTTGCGTTCCCGTAGATACCGAGTGCCATTCCGTCATCGATGGCACCAAATATGCGTGTATGTACGTGTGTGAATGTTTGTTGTGCTTAACAGTTATTTTATTATTACTATCTCGTTGCACGACCTTAGTGGAAGCATTCAAATTTGTATTTGGATATATTGATTACTATATAATTATTATCACTTCGTTATTCAATGCTCGTGGAAGGATTTAAACTTATAATTGGCTAATTCACTTAAAGTTTAGCAAACGAGTTGCCAGTAACATGGAATTAGCCACTGCCTCTTGTGGACTGCTGATATAGGACTTTTAACAGGACTGTTGATATTGGAATATTATGTGTTATTATGAATGCAGTATCAGATAGGATCTGGTTTGTCCTAAGTCGAACGCAAATATTTTGCCACATCTCAGGATTGACATAGTCGCCCTTATATTGAAACATAATTTATAGTTTAATGGTAACAATTGCGTCGATTTAAAAAGTAGGTGCGGTGACACTTCCCGGGGGAATCCTGTTCATATTTTACTTAATTGCATTACTTATTCGTCTTCTATATCTTTGATTATCACTATTATATACTGCCTAATGGATAAGTTTCGAGCATGGAATATTCCAAAACCATAGTATGTTGAAATAGTGTAATCTATTCAGTTTGTTTTTTCAAATCAAATTTAGCTAGAATGTTTTTTTTACAATATTTCTAATTGCATTTAAAATAAACAATGATATTTTTGATATGAACTGTCATTGTAATTCTGACTAGGTTAAAATAATTTTGGGATTAAAATTCTTTCCCTATAGCATATAAGGAAAATTGTCTTGACGTTTACTTGACACGTTTCAAATAACCGATACTGTGAAATTCTTCGCCTTGCTGACGCAACTAGGCCACAACAGTACGCGTATATTAATTTATTATCACAAGTTATGTAACATGGTAATTACTTTATCTCTATTCAATGTACTTTTAGTAAAGTTGTTATATCCGTCGGTAATTACTTTATAATTTGAATTTTCTTTTTGAATAAATACTTCTTTAGGTACGGTAATGAAAATCTTGTTCGCATTTCAAACTGTGTATGAAATTTGATAGTTTTACAATTAGTGTTATATGGGTTCCGTCTTCGTTTCATAAACCTCTTTATCGTTCTCTTGTTAGGCACGGTTCTTCTTTCCGAAATAAGAAGGCATTAGATTACAAAAAACATAATGTTAATGAAAATGATAATAAGTCTAAATTAAATGCGCTTTTTGTCGTGTTTTATCTCACTATGAATGTTAGTAAAATCCCCATTTTCACCTAACAGTCCAATCGTTGAAACTCTAACCATTGATTTTACACAGTTATCTTTCCTCTTTCATTAACGAATTTTTATTGGCATCGCGTTAAAGTTGATAACAATCGCTACTAAAATAATGTCCTATGCAAATCCATGACGTCTATTTCGTGTTGAAGTAAACTGTAAGTCAATTGTGCAAGTTGTTAATTCTAAATAATTATTGCATGTATTATGTTTACGTACATAAAATATAATGTGACGTTGATGACCGATGATAATGATGATGAAGTTGATGATGAATGAACACGCTAATCTGATACTAAAATGGTCTTCGATTCGATTCTTAAATTATTATACTTATTAGGACCATTAACAAATGGGTTTCCGCAAACGACTCACTACTAACATTAGCTATCCTAGGATTTATCTCGAGACGTTCTTATCATTATGACTATCTCAGACCAGCTTAGATCTGCAAGGTCTCTCTGTCTTCAGATAACCGGCGCGTGTAGTAGTAACAATTACTTGTTATTATGTAAATCAATCTCTTGTTGCGTAATATATATGAGATTCCCCATGCTATCGCTCACGTGGTGGGCTTACGACGTTCGTTGCGACACAGAAGCCGTAACCTAACATTCCAAGTCATTATTGTGTGTGAATATTTGACTAAATTAATGATCATTAGCATGTGGTATTTTATAGATTTTTTTGTGCAATAGTCAATTAGTTAATTAGTCAATTGGTTAATAGAGAAGTCGAAGATGGAGGGAGATGGTGAATGTCCTTTCTGTAATTTCGTTTTTTAACGTGTAGGTACTGTTAGCCTTACGAGTACTATGTTGAAAACTCTACTTCTTTATAAGGAAAATTAAACTGTTCTCTACGTATAAGCGGAATAAGTAAACGTAACATCGTGCCTGTAATCCCCAAAAGGTAGCCAGAGAAGTGTAGTACCCATGTTTTACCAATTAGATTATACGTCGCTTCATGAAAAAGGTATATTGCCATATATCGAGCACACATCCAGGTTTCATGCTACTTACTACTAGGAACTTCAAGTTAGAAAAAGCCGATAGTACCCGACCGAGGATCGAACTCAGGCTCTCTCGACCAGCAGTCGTGCTTGCAACCATTCCACCAACGAGGCAGGTAGCTAATTACAAATATTAGTAAAGTAAATGTTATCTCATCTAAGCGGTGCAATTTACACATGCATGCAAAATTATTTGTACATTTTTCCTGTAACAACGCATTCATGAATAAATAATTGTAAATACGAATAAATTCAAGCGGAAACAATATTCCACGAATTGGAATTGACGTGGCGTGGGTGGGGAGAATACGTATGACGTTTTATTAGTTTGAGCGTTTTGCTAGTTTATTCCTTAAACATAAACTTGACAACGTTTTGAGAGGTATTTCCAAGTTGCAAAGGAGTAGCTAACTTTGAAACCACGTTGATCACTTCTGCTTTTCATGGATTGGTTTTTGAAAGAGTAGTATAAAAACCAGAACAACAGCTCTATCTGGATTTGTGTCCGGTATATGGTGAGACGTAGAATGTATCAAATGAATAGTGGGCGTGTACTACACTCCTCTGCCTACGCTTTCGGCGACTACAGGCAGGCGTAAAGTTAAATAGAATCTAATTGTTACATGCAACAAGGTACAAAGTCGCAAGATCGTTCCGCGTAAAGGCTATTCGTTAACAATTGTAGTAACCATTATATGAACATGACGGAAACGCATAATTATGCAATGCCTATGCAATCATCGTTTTATACGGAACATACTTACGTCTTATCGGTATTAACACAACCTGTTCGCAATTGGAGGCCTACTGCATCTGGTGACGCATAAATTATATATTTTACACATGTTTCAAATGGCGCATGTTAATTATGCTAGAATATTCTTTATCAATTGTAGTACGGAATATTGTTGCATGGCGATTATAACTCTTGTTTTCTTAGGGTGCGACTATGAAAATTGGAAACCCTTTTGGTCTCGCAATTAATGGTTATTTAGGGCAAGGTATTTTTATAGCGTCATTTAATAATTTTTTTTGTAGTAGCCCTTGGATATATCTTTCTAGCAGTGTCCACTCCTTAACCATTACTAGCATACTTTGCGTTCCTTACATTGATGTCTCTGAATTCTTTCCTACTAAGGTAAAGAATAGCCCGTTTTCAACTGGTATAAATTGGCTCTAAATTAGTAAAAGGGCTTTGAGATTTGCTGCTTTGGTAGTTTTACAGATTGATTTTCAATAAACATAGGTACGAACATAAAGTACGGATTTTCTCACTATGCTTAGACGCGGCGGGGTACTAGAGAAGAATCAATGCAAGGAAAATTATACATAGTTATTGAAGTGTGTTAAAAAGAACTAGTCAGAGTCTGCCTGCATTTCTATTACGGACTTAATATTTATTAAGTTTAACATTTACAGTTAGTTGCAACGTGATAAGTCACGATATTTTAGCATACATACATACATACATACATATCATCACGCCAGATCCCTTACGGGGTAGGCAGAGAGATAGATATTTTAGCATTTTACAATATTAGACAATATTGTTCCTCATACTCGTAAAAAGTAATAGAAAAAGTGGTGTATTCGATGGCCGAGTTTCATTTTATATCCCAACTGCTGGTTGGCAATTCTCCCGCGATTGGTGCGGCTTGTACTGTGGTGCGCTGCTCTTGAAATAAACCAGAGCATCGTGATTGATTTTAATATTGGAAATATCAAACTGTATGTACATAATTTACGAATCTAGCGCGCGTGTATGTATAGAATGATGATTGTAGAAGAATTACGTCAGATCTGTTAGAATACAGTTTTTGGCATTCGGTGCTCTCTGCCTACCACCCGGTAAGGAATCTGGCGTAGTGGTATCATATATGTATTAATACGTCAAGTAAAAATTTTGCACCCCTTTTTAACGAATATTGGGCGAACGGAATAGCGTGAAACTTGTGATAGTTAAATTTTACATAGAGGAGGACTGCAAAAAGCTGATATTTTATACAATAATGCATCAGAAATACATTAAATCAATAAAAAAACACATTACACACACTACAATGCATTTCACGCACTTACACGTACATATTCATATATGCGCGGGTGTGTGAAATTGCGTTGTCACTTGACAAAACACGAACAGAGTTGCCAGTTTATGGGGAATCTACCGAATTTTGGGAAATTCTAAATCAATTTACGATTAGTTTTACAATTGGTTATGTGCGAGGAAATGTAGAAGATTTATTGAAGTGTACTCTGTGACATAAGAGGTTCAATAATGTTACTATTAAAAATTTTATAAATTGCGATCGAATTTCGATCTTTACTGTATAACTAGTAATAATAATAATAAACGGTTAATGTAATTTGTCGCACAGGTTTTAACTGTCCGTTGCGTATACGGCTCGTATCCGTCCCGCTTGCTCGACTTGTGGGAGCTGTACGACGAGTGCAAGGGCTCGGAGAACGACAACCCGGCGGCGCTGCCCACGGACCAGCAGTACGTGGTGCTGGAGCTGGCCAACGCCGGCCAGGACTTGGAGAGCTACCAGTTCACCAACGCAGAACAAGCGTACGCCCTCTTCAAACAGGTCGGTGGAATCTTTGCTGTGATCCAATTTTTTTTTTGGATGCTCTTGATTTTTTACCCGTTCTTCTTATTGCTATAGAATAATCAATATGTTATGAGAGACAGTTTTTATCAGAAATTTTCATTGATAGCAACATTATTTGTTAATCATTAAAACCAATCATCTCGGAAAATTTTATCAGCTACTCCATTGTATTATACTGAAAAAAAAAACCGTATAATATTAAAAAAAAAGATTTATTTATTTATATTTGTAAAAGTTTTTTTAAAATTGATTCCTTACACGCGTGCATTATTTGCTGTAGCTTGTTAGTAGTATGTTGTTGTACACACAATAGTCCGTTCGCTGATGTGCACTAGTGTGTTCGCCGAGCTCCGACGTGCGCTGCGGACGGTGGGTGACTGTCTAGTGCAAGTTTCCACATCCTTGACTAGATTTTCACTTATCCTCTGCGGTGTCACCACCAGCTTTTATTGTGCGCCCCAGAGTGATGTGTGCTGGTGTTTTTTTTTTCTATTGTTTTAGCATTTGTTCAATTTTCTACTCTCCTCTTCTTATATTGTATTTTCGTTGAGTGGCAGCGAATGCTTTTAGCATTAAGTCCGCCTTTTTGTTCCTATATTATTTTGTAAGATTCAAATAAAGAATAGATAAATGTATATTTGTGTGCGGTGCATGCATGTTTGTGTTCCAGATTTGAATTTAATTTATTTTGTTTGTGGCTTGTTGTTTTAACGCGTGTTTATTTTTTTTTTTGCAGTGTTTGAAAAATGCCACTGTATGTACGTTTTTATCGCCCCGTTGTATACAAAATTGTTAACGTTTTCGCGCTTATGGTTACAGATAGCGTTGGGTTTGGCGGTAGCCGAGGAGGCATTGCAGTTTGAACATCGCGATCTTCATTGGGGCAACGTGCTCATAGCTCCTACAGATCAAGAGGTATCTTTTTAAATAGGAACATTTCGACGATGAAGTGCCAATACTAAAAGGCCAAGGTACATCTATCTTGACCAAATAGGTCAAGTTCTGAATGATGGGGGAGTTAGGAGTCTCCAAAACCGGCGTACATGTATTAGGAGAGTGATGAATGTGGAATAAGCAGGGTAGATCTGTAAGGATAGAGATATTTGGCACTCCGTGCTCTCTGTCTACCAAGTAAGGTACCTGGCGTGAGGATATGTATGTATGTATGTAAGTGCCAATACCTACTAAGTGTTTGGATACAAATTTACATAGACAGGTAATAAAACCATTAAATATTAGGAACATTTTTGATTAACGATAGATAAGTAAGAGACATTTACACCGATTCGTAATTGAACCACGGCTATATTAAAATAGTTAATTTGTTTCATTATTTATTATAAGAAATAAAAGAGTACATTTACGTAAAAATATTACTTAGGAAATGAGTAAGCCTACTCCATAATGGGATGTAAACGTAATTGGTGAAACATGGTACTCCTTACATGACACTCCTCTGCCTACGTCGTAGCTCGTGTGCTAATCCCGGTGTGTCTGTGTGCGCAGTGGGCGACGTTCGTGGTGCGCGGGCGCACGTGGCGCGCGGCGCGCTGCGGCGTGGCCGCCACGCTAATCGACTACTCGCTGTCACGCGCCGCGCGCGCCGGCGCCGCGCTGTTCGCCGACCTGGCGCGCGACGACGAGCTCTTCAACGCGCGCGGCGACTACCAGTTCGAGGTCTACCGCCTCATGCGCCACAAGCTCGGGTCAGCTCTCTCTCTCTCTCGCTCTCTCCATCTCCCACAATCTCACACTCTCCCTCTCACTCCCACCCTCTCTCCCTCTCCCTCCCACTCTCTCTGTCTCTCTTCCACTCTGTCTGTCTCCCTCTCTCTCTCTCCTCTCCCTCCCTCCCTGTCTTTCTCCTTCTCCCTCTCTCTCGCCGCCAACATTCGCGTCTTGCCGTGTGCTTTACTGACTACTAGTGGTGGTTCGAGTCAGTACAAATCAAATATTTTCAATATTCTATTGTTACAGTGTATAATATGGTACATCCATGATCAATTCATATACAATTTTATACTTTTAGGTTATGCAAAAAAAAAACTTTTACATGAAATGATAGCTATGATTCGACAATGATTTATCAGCTCTCATTTTGATTATTGTTTCACAGTAACGACTGGAAGAATTACGAGCCGTACACAAACGTCCTGTGGCTGCATTACACTGTGGATAAAATGATAACAGCTGTTCGCTACACGAAGAAGAACACGAAAATACACAAGCATTATATCGCCAAACTGAAGGCTATCAAGAATCGCGTACTCGACTACGGCAGTGCTACTCAATTTATACTGACAGACAGCGAATTTTAAACGACGTTATTATGATATATACATTATACCTTTCTCATTCACAAATTGTAACAATTGAATAATCGAAACAAATATATTTTTTTACTTAAATTTTCAAAATGGACGACCTAATGATTTGCCCCGTTTGTTATAAAAACATTGCCTCGAAGTTCAATTGTAGTAGTGTATATAATGACAGTGTTCGCACGGGTGGATTTGTTAGATTTGTAGAGACTAAAATTATTTACAAGATTGTTGTCGCATTGAAACAATATCTGCAAAACAGTGCCTTGTTAGGTACGGTAGTGCCTTCATTCAAAAAATTAAAAGTTTATTATTACTTTATCTGCCGCCTTTTATTTTGTGCCCTCTCCCTGTCGCCCCGTACACAAAATATTAAAAACATGAACACGAAAGTGAAAAGATTTTTTTTATTAAGTTTATTCGGAATATTCATAAATACTCAAATGGATAGAGAGGAAGTATAATGTTAGCACTTGAAATGTAGATTAAAAAAATGAGTTATTACCATAAGTGGTCGGTCATATTTGGTAATTACGAAATTGTTAATTACGGTCCTTCGTTATACCTTGCGATAAATTAATGATGTATTTATTTATTTTAAAGATGCATGTTTGAAACAAACTCAAATTGCATATTGTCACAGGTTTTTTGTTCCGTG
The DNA here is from genome assembly GCA_018239045.1 of Yanguna cosyra. NCBI lineage: Eukaryota > Metazoa > Arthropoda > Insecta > Lepidoptera > Hesperiidae > Yanguna > Yanguna cosyra. The sequence continues at coordinate 3,244 of DVPF01000007.1, read as the reverse complement.
TCACGAACTGGTAACCAACCGTGATTGGTTACAAATTTACTCGTGAGTAGAACCGAATACTGTCGTTAAGAATCGCTGATATATCGGTTCAAAAAAGAGAAGTGTTAATTTCTCAATGGCGGTAGTGGTGGTAGTGTAAGCAAATAAACAGCAGAGTTATAACGTCTGATCCATAACAATTTGAGCTCGAAATGTTTCTTAAGCCCTACGGAGATAGGAAATTATTGTCCGAGGAGGGTAAAAATCCTTAATCCGCCAGTTGTGTTGTAACGTACTGGAGGTTTATGAAAAAGAGAAGTCGTTTCTAGAGAAAGTGCGGTCCAGTGACCAGTCTGCCATTATTCTTAGACTTGCGGGAGATTTTTGCACCAATTTAGTCCGTCGTCTGCATTATGAAATTCAGTAATAAATAATTTAATATGACGAAGAAAAGTAGTGCATCGAGGACTGTGCAATATTTGTTTATTTCATAATGATTACAAAATCCTGTAGTCATGTTATGCTAGATGTTACCGAAATATACACAATATTTCTAAAAAATTAACCATTAACACTTTAAAAAAATGTGCTCAAAGAATGGTTTAACCATTTTATCGTTCACTCGTTTAGATATATTTTGACGGAATTTGGTTCAGAAATAACAAAGAGTGTTAATAAAGCTAACACAAAGTTAACATGAATGTTCTTAAAATGTATAATTTTTCCTGAACTTAAAAAATTAACTAGATGTCACTTGAAAACTACTTGGTTCTGAATTTTTTACAACACTTAGTCTTGTTAATTCTGTCAATGTCATATTCACTTAGGGCATTAGGTTATCAATGCTTGTCACTACTGTCTGTCAGTTATGTGTTCCATCACATTTCCATACTTTTGTGAATGCTTATTCTAGCGAAAACTTACTAAATACCATTAGAAAATAAACGTTAAAAACGTTGTGATCAAATTATTTTAATGTATTTTGTAATAAATAATTATTATCTTTGTTTGTAATAAAAGTTATATTTATAATCCCAAAAAACCATAAGTTTTATGGAGTTACGGCTATTGAGGGCACATTTTTGGATTTATCTCGTGTTTAGTGAATAATGGAGAGTAGCAACGATTCGCTTTCTGGTGGGTTGCATTTGTACAATTGACGCGAGTGAAAAATAACGGTTTAATTATATTGAACACGGTATTTCGAATTTTAGTGTTGGGTCCGACTGTGGGTGGTTCTCCAGCGGTGCTGCTCACTCCTGGCAGGACCAGGAACATAGCGCAGGACATGGAGGCCCTTAGACTTTCCCGCCAAGATAACCCATACCTACAGGTACATAATGCTTACATAATTGTTATGCAGTGTAATTACCTGGTCTGTTTGTAATACGTTGCTATGATTTATTGTTTGCAGCAAGTGATGGCAAGCAGAGAGAGTTTAATAGAAAGCCATTCTGAAGAATGTGAATCGGATGATACAGTTTTGATGTCACAGGTATTATTGAATACTAGACTAAAACAATGAAATTTGTCATAATTACTGGAGGATTTATCAAATTCATTCAAATTCATATCCTTGTATATTGTAGGCTTTACATATTTAAATAATTATACAACAAATTGATGTGTCCTTTATATGGTGGAGCAACAAATGAATAAGTATTTTCCGTTAGTGTATGTATACTTTGGATCCTAACCTAATTTTCTGTTGGGCTACAAACTTTGTACAGACATACCAACCAGATACTGAAACTATGGTATATTTACCATACTTAGTCATTTGGTGTGTTCAAACTACAAGAATGATAATACTCAAGTTGTCTTAAATAGAGGCATTAAGAAAAAAATATATCATTCATTGTTCTGTTACAGGAATTTGGCAGCACAGCATTAGATTTCGTGGAAGATGATCCTCTAACTTTGAAAGAGGTCCATGAACACATGATCAGATCACCACCACCCATAAGTTGCTGGCCACATGGTAAACACTACAGTACACAAAAAAAAAGATATTATTTACGTATCTGTATCAATGTATATTAATGTTTCCATTTCTAAATTAACTTCATAGACAAAATGCCGCACTCAGAGACATTTAACGATTACTTAACGTTTTCCTTCATAGAGATTTCTCTACTAAGTAAGGCATTAAGTAATCGTTAAAAGTCTATGAGTCCACCTGGTTACCATAACACAAGCTCTCTTGATGCTTACTTTGGGATCAGGTGACCGTGTATAGAGATGTCCCAAGATATTTATTTATTATTTATTTATTTATTACTACCTACAGTTTTTTAATTCACACCCAGACACAGAACAAATACTTGTGCTCATCACACAAATATTTATTCTGGGTGGGAATCGAATAGATGATAAATGATTTGTTTTTTAAAGCAAAGAAAACCTTAGCAATGCTAGTTTGTGTGTAAAGCTGTACGTTTGGACAATGATCGCCCTTCGGCCGGCGCCGTAGCCAAGGTTACGTGGACGAAGTAATACTCCGGATTCCTTTCACTGTGGATGAAATCATCCGCTAACCGCAATAACTCGGATACTCGTAGCTGCCCGTCCTACGATACACACTTTAATACTGAGGAAGTATTTATTAATATCATAATTATATCTAGCAGTGATAGCTTATTATTTTTAAATTCTGCCTCATTCTGGGGTTCTGGATATAAATCCTGGCGCCCATCTCTTTACAAAATGTACGTTTTAAGTTTAAATATCACTTGCTATACCGGTGATGGAAAACATCGTGAGGAAACTTGCAAACCTTATATTTATAAAAAAAAATTCTCTCAGGCGTGTATAGTCTGCATTAACCCTCTCATTCTGAGAGGAGACCCGTGTCCAGCAGTGGGATGACAAAAAGGGTCGGCAGAAGACAATAATTATATCGTGACGCTGGGTCCCCTACGGTGTAGGTAGAGAGCACCAAGCGCCAAATATCCCTATACATATAGACCTGATGCTTTGTAACGGAGGAAGTTTGTTATCAAGATATGCAATGATATTTGGAATTGGACAGATAATCATTCACAAAATTATTAGTATCAAGAGGATCGGACAACTATTTTATAAAATGTTTTTAAAACGAAATGTATTTATATATGAAGAAAAAGAATTAAGATCTGCTTAGCCAGTACTAAAAGCGTACATACTCATTTAGGAAAATAAAAAAGTATTGCCTCGTTGGTCGTGTTGGTTGCAAGTGCGACTGCCGATCGGGAGGTCCCGGGTTCGATTCCCGGGTCGAACACTA
>DVPF01000006.1:0-17900 GCA_018239045.1 Yanguna cosyra | reverse complement strand
GCCCAAATATGGGTCACCGTGAAAGTCATCAATACAAACACAAGACCCAGCACCATTTCTTTCTTTACAAATTGCATTAGGTCCACAAGGTGATGGATTGCAAGGATGGCGTTGAACATCTTTAGGAACTGAAATTGATTTATACACAAATATTACTAACGTACTACATTCATGCAAGCAGACCCTATTTTCCATTCTCGAAAGTCACAAATAATTACATAATGAGACGAATTAATAAATAACTTACATCTACATAAATGCACGTGCATACATACATATTTGTGATGTATGATTTGAGAGGTGCACTTACCCTCGAACAGATGACAGCCGGCGAATGGGTCTCCAGAGTAGCCCTCGTCGCAAGAACATATAGGTTGATGGTTCTGCACAACACAACGTGCATTGAAACCACACGAACCAGCGCAAGGATTTACGCAGGTGCCGCCTAAACAAGAAAGAGAGAGCGGGCAGTCTTGATTGATGACGCATTGCGGACGGCAGGTCGGCGGGGCCCCCAAGGTGCCCGGTTCGCAAGCGCACACTGCGCGGCCAAGTTCATTGCGACACGTCGAGTGTGGCCCGCACGGCGAGGGCAAACAAGGATCGGGCGCTGGAGCCGTAATGCCTATGGAATAATAAACATATAAATTATTTATATTTATTTCCCTTATATTCATGAATATCTATACCCTAATGTTTCGAACGAACGTAATATAACAACTCTGTCAAAAGTATAATTCTTTTGAATATACTGAAATACAATAAAAAATATAAAGCACATTTGAAGACGCTAGTAGATAAAAATGAGGGTTTAATGTGTTGTATATTAAAAGAATATAGTATTCAGATGTGTAAGTAACACAAAATAATGCTATATGCCCATAGTCCCCTGCATGCCGTGCCTGGGGATTATGGGAATAAAACCCTCACGGGAGGCCTATGTACAGCAGTGTGGAATTAGGCTTATGATGATGATGATAAAGTTATACAAATTTGACGTAATCCATTCAAAGTGAAATACGCTGTATTTAGATGAAAAACTATAATTGCGTCACTGGTGTTAGCACTACTTACTTTTTCTGTAACATCTGATGAACGGGTCGCCTTCAGGAATATTTTCTGGACAAGTGCATATTGGGTTGTGTCCAACGACATGGCAACGAGCGTCTAGGCCACAACTGTTTACGCAGGGATCTTTACACTTGTGGTTTATGCAGGCTCGATTAGTCGGACAGTCGGAGTTCACCGCGCACTCGGGACGGCACGCGGGCGGCGCACCCAGGTATCCAGGTCGACACGAACAGGCTGCACGGTTGCTCACTACATGGCACTCGCTGTTTGGACCACATGGTGATGGCTCGCAAGGATTGAACGGTGTCGCTGCATGATTTAATAATATTTATTAATTTTATTTCTAAAGAATTTTTATGTAAAACTTTTCAGATTCAATATATAATAATTAAATGACACAGAAGTTTGAAAATAACACTTACATGGCTTATATTCTGGGCGGCACGACGAGAACGGATCACCTTCGTGCCCTTTGAAACACGTGCAAACAGGAATATGGTTTGTGACAGTACATTCAGCGTTTACACCGCACAAATCCTTGCATGGATCTCGACAATGGTTGGACAAGCAAGCGAGATGATTTGGACAATTTGAGTTTATCGTACATTCAGGTCTGCAGCCTCCTGCGTATGGGTTGCCAATGTTCGGCGGTATACATGTGCATCGGGCTGCGTTATTCACAACTGTACACTGTGTATTTTCTCCACAAGGAGACGGGTTGCATGGCGATATTGAATCGTCTCTACTTGTAATGCACCCAACGAACGCGTCACCTTTGTAACCATCTAAGCAACTACACAGCGGCGTGTGATTGACTACGTCGCACTTAGCGTTACTTCCACAAGCACCCATGCACGGGTCTGCGCATTTTTCATTTATACAGGCTTGATGTGGTGGACACTCTTGGCTGATTAAACATTCTGGCCTACAATATGGCGGTGTGCCAGAATAATTTGGACGGCATGAGCAAACAGGGCGTTTTAATTTTATTTCGCATACAGAATTTGGTCCACACGGCGACGGAGAACAAGGGTTTTTATCTGTTGGTATTTCATGTACCAAGGCAGTACAAGCCACGAAAGGATCACCCATCTCCTCTGGACCACAACTACAGATAGGATTGTGATTTACTACGACGCATTTCGCACCTACTCCGCAACTTCCTTGGCATGGATTAATGCATTTCTGATTAACGCAAGTCTCACTCTGTGAACAGTCCGAGTTACTGACGCACTCTGGCTGGCACATTGGTGGGACACCTCTGTAGCCCGGCAAACATGAACACACTGCGAAGCCTGAAGGTGAAACCAGGCAACGACTATAAGGTCCACACGGTGACGGATCACACGTTGATATAGATGGTATGTTGACGGGTGCAATATTACATCTGATGAAAGGATCGCCAGTTTGTCCGGGCGGGCAATAGCAGATTGAGTGGTGGTTAACGGTTTCACATAGAGCTCCAATTCCGCAAACGTTTTTACAGGGGTTTACACACTTGTTATTCAAACAAGCTAGGTTGGTCGCACAATCACCGTTGACGACGCATTCTGGTCGGCACGATATGAACGGATTGCCGTAGAAGTTAGGCAAGCATTGACAAGTTAAGGCGCCCTTTACATCTTGGCAGACTGCGTTAACACCGCACTGAACGTTGTCACAAGTCTCAGTTGGGGTGGCTGTAAAGAACACATTTGTTAGTCATTTTATACCTCAACGATCAATAAATCATTTATGTAATTATAAATGATGAAAAGTCTTACGTTTAGGGCTAGGTTTACAATTTTCGTAAGGATTTCCGTCAAACCCATTGACACATCGACAGATTGGGTCATGATGGTAGACCGAACATTCAGTGTTTACACCGCAAGAGCCCGGGCACGGATCTACGCACTTGTTTCTCAAGCAAGCCCTATCAAAGGGACAATCGGTGTTTAACACACATTCAGGTCTACATGCGGGAATATTTATACTGTTTGAGCCAAAGCACATGTCACATACGGCAAACTGGTCGCCGTACGTGTCGCACGCCGCTGTTGGATCGCAAGGATTCGGAAGACATGGTTGTACAGTAGCGTTATCCTGCGGGATGTGTATAGCTGGAATTTACACAAAAAATTATTAGAAGAGTACGTAGTATAAACATATTAAAATATATCATATCGTATGATACTTATATACTTTATTGCACATCGACGCAGGTTATAAGAATCGGAATGTTTGTTGATGAAAATAAGATAATAAAAAATATAGTAGTAGTCTATAAATTTCGGATTCCATTCTGTTTGATAAAATTAATTCTGAACGGAATATTGCTCAGTAAGTATATGAACTTATAGCAAAGGTAAGAGTATAATATATTTATTTGTGGATGCACGTTTTAAAATAAATTAATAAAAAACTTACGCCTGTAAACGCATTGTATAAGTGGATCTCCGATGTAGGAATCGGGACATAAGCATGAAACAGTATGATCCGTGCACAAACAAGCTGCATTGATTCCACATACGTTTTTAAAAGAGCACGGATCGATACATTTACGATTGATGCACGCTTCGTTTGATGGACAGTCCGAATTCATCAGACATTCAGGTTTGCATTCTTTGGTCGGATCCCCGAAAAAGTCAGGAAGACAAGAACATACTGCTTTATCTCCTACGTCCTGGCATATTGCGTTAATACCGCATTTGACTTTATTACAAGGTTTTAATGATTTCTGGTCTTCTGCTGGCAAACAGCATATCAAAGGATTTCCTATGAGACCATCTTCACAAATACATACGGGATGGTGTGATTCTACGAGACATTTGGCATTCGAACCGCAAACTCCGGGACAAGGGTCACGACACATGTAGCCTATGCACGCTCTGTTTATCGCGCATTCGTCGTCTATTTCACATTCCCGAGACTGACAGCCGTCCAAACTGTATGGATTGCCAGTACTGCCTGCAGAGCATGTACACAGTGCTCGACCCTCATAGTTAACATTACAAGTGGCCTGTGGTCCACAAGGGTTCGGATTACATGGACTTCTTTGTGCTTGACAACCTGTATAAGGATCTCCAATAAATCCATTCTTGCAGAAGCACATCTCTCTGTTACTTCCTACGTAACAATCGGCATTGGGTCCACACGGACCAGGTTGACAGAGAACATCTGGAGGCAAATAGGCTTGATGATTGCAAGACTTGTATGGGTTTCCAATAGTATTTTCTGGACAGTAGCACGCAGGCGTCCTGTTTGGATCGCACCGTGCACCAACTCCACAAGTATTTGGTTCACACGGATTTCTTGCTTCTATACAGCCTCTGACAGTGTTGGGGCTTTCTACATAACCTTGCAAACAAGTGCACTTTGCAAATCCATTAGATAATATAGTACACTGAGTATTGGGTCCGCATGGTGAAGGATTGCACGGATTGTTTGGTAATCGGCAAGGTTGCCTAGGTGGATTTCCTTCGTAATTGGGTAGACAAAAGCAAGCTGGTTTATTTTCTATTATTCGGCATCCGGTATAGGGACCACATGGATTAGGTTCACACTCATTACCCTCCGGTACTGGAAAATTTGTGATACATAATGTATAAATAAAGTTTGACGTAACATAAAAAAAATCTCCTCACTTTCTATACACTGTATAATTATAGATCATATAATATATACTTACTGCAATTCTTAAAGGGATTACCAGTTAACCCTTTAGGACAATAACAAATGGGATTGCCGTTGTCGCTTTCACAAAGTGCATTAATACCACATGGATTCGGTACACATGGGTTGGATGGGGGTTCGCAACCGAGCATTGGATTACCAGTGTAACCAGATAGACATTTACAAGATGCTCGATGATTTAATACGTCGCAGATAGCATTAACACCACAATTGCATGGAGAAACACATTTTCCATTTATACACGCTTCAGAATTTAAGCATTCATTATCAGATCGACAACCTTGAACTGAAATAATTATGATGTTTTGGTTATCATTTACACCACAATGCAGAATTACAAGACTACAAATGACACAATATAAATATATATTATTTGTTGAAATATATTTCAAGATTTTAGTCTCATGAAAGTTCATCTACCTTGATAGCATTCTAAGAAAGGATTTCCTGTAAATCCCGCATAACATTTGCACTGTATGCCATGATTTGCTGAAATGCATTCTGCATTATCTCCACATTTATCAACGGAGCACGGATTGATGCATACTCGATTTAACCGATCGCACAGTAATTCAGGTGGACAATCTTCGTTATACTGACACACAGATTGGGTATTGATAACTAAAAAAATAAAATGTGAAAAGTAGTAAGTAGATTGATGATTAGCGTCATATTCAATGTAAGCAAGAAATGAACTTACCAGGTACGCAGCCAACATAGCCGTTCCCTTGGAATCCTTCGATACAGCTACAATCTGAACCGTGATTCGTGTTTATACAGACCGCGTTAGGTGCGCACGGATTGTGTATTGCACATGGATGTTGACATGCATTATTTATACAAGCTTCCGTCAAGTGACAATCTTCATTCCGAGTGCAACCAACTGAGTAAAATGTAAATAAATATAAATTATACAGTATACCAATATTTTACACGTGTAAATTTTACATTTAGCTTCGTCGATACTTATATACATTAAATCCATAATTAGTACATTGGTGCAGTTTTTAATGCACTATTTTTCCAAAAATTTTAACAAGTCGCTTATTAAATTAAAAGTGCTTAGTAGGCTTAGTATATATGAAATACTTTAGTCTATTTACAAATATTAATAGTATCGAAAGGGCAATCATTAGATAAATATTAACCCAATATACTGAAAGTACGGCTTACTTATTTTGGGCGAGCATTTAACTGCCGGATCCCCGTCGTGTCCAGCAGGACATGAACACATCGGCCTCTGCTTTATTGGATGACAATTGGCTCCGACACCACACACATTGTCAAACTCGCAAGGATTTTGACACAATCCCATAAAGCAGGCTTCAGTCTCTATACAGTCCCGATCAGAATGACAAGGTTCTGGTGCCTTAGGTGTTCCGGGTGATTCTATTATGTTACATGTTATATTTAAAATTAGTATGTTACATGGAAGAGTCAGTATTAGTTTATTTACAATTAATTATTAATCAATCAAGTAATTAATACTTTAATTATACTATACACATTTGTCCGATAAAACGATCAAAATACTAATAATAATTTAAACTTTCGAATTTATCGTAACGGATTCGCAGACTGTGCAATAAAAATAAAGGTATTATAACTCTTGAGAGCATACCTCTTACACAGACGTTTCCAGCAGCCTCATCACACACACAAACAGCAGCATGGTTGACAACTTTACAGGTACTGTTCACTGTACATGGGTTCCTTATTCCCTCACATGGATTCTCACATACTCCATTATTACAGGTATAGTCAGTGGGACAGTAATAGTCATTTTTACACTTTACATTCATGTCTACGTCAGTGCTTAAGTTTATTTTCTCAGTCGTAGTTATAGTTATGTCAAATGGTGTAGAATCAGTCCAAGCAAATATATCAACATCTTTTTGACGAGATGATAAACTTTCCAATGATGTACTTAAAATAGAAGATACAGTTGCTGGATAGCGCGATTTATGTTGCTCACTAACAATATTTCTTTCCGTAACTGTAAAAACAGTTGTTGTTTCTACTTTGGTAGGTTTTGTGAAAGGTTCCACATAATTTCGTACAGTATCATAATATTCGTCTTTTTTCGTAACGAGTACTTCCCTTGTGCTTACTACGGTTGAGACATCTAAATTAGCTTCATCTTTAATACTTTCAGTAACCGAACTGTATTGTGTACTTTCTGTTGTGGTAGTTATACTAAGTGTCGATTCATCTTCTTTGGTTAATTCTTGTGTACTTAACGTCGTCTCGAAGGTTTTATCAGTGTTAGTACTTTGTAATTTTGTAACAATGTCGGAAGTAAATTCTGCTGGAATATTCTCCGTCGTAGATTCAAGTATTCTATTTGGTGGTAAACTGTAATTTTCACTTTCGGCTGTGGTTGCAGCAGGTGTTAATTTTGATTTATGTATTATTTCTTGTGTGCTTGAAGTTGTCTCAGATATGTTATCAGTATTGGAACTTTCCTCACGAGTAAAAGTACTATACGTGAATTCTGCTAAAATATTTTCCGTCGTAGAATCAAATACTTTATTTGGAAGTTCACTAGCTATTGTAGTGGACGTAGTAGGTGTTAATTTTGTATCGGGTACTATCTCTCGTGTACTTAAAGTCATCTCCGAAATTTTATCAGTATTTGTACTTTTTTCGTGATTATTAGTTTTGTAAGTGAATTCTGCTAGAATATTGTCGGTTGTCGAATCAAGTAATTTATTTGACGATTCATTTTCTGTTGTGGTTACGCTAGTAGCTGTTATTTGTGAATCAGATATTATTTCTCGTGTACTTAAAGTCGTGTCCGAAATTTTATCAGTGTTGGTACTTTGTTCGTGAGTATTAGTATCGTAAGCCAATTCTGCTAGAATATTCCCTGTTGTCGATTCAATTCCTTTATTTGGTGATTCATTCTCTATTGTGGTCACGGTAGTAGCTGCTGAATCTGGTATTATTTTTCGTGTACTTAAGGTCATGTCCGAAATTTTATCAGTACTCGTACTTTGTTCGTGAGTATTAGTTTTGTAAGTGGATTCTGTTAGAATATTGTCGGTCGTCGATTCAAATAATTTATTTGACGATTCATGTTCTGTTGTGGTTACGCTAGTAGCTGTTATTTCTGAATCAGATATTATCTCTCGTGTACTTAAAGTTGTCTCGGAAATTTTATCAGTATTGTTACTTTGTTCGTGAGTGTTAATTTTGTAAGTGAATTCTGGTAGAATATTGTCGGTCGTCGATTCAAATAATTTATTTGACGATTTATTTTCTGTTGTGGTTACGCTAGTAGCTGTTATTTCTGAATCAGATATTATCTCTCGTGTACTTAAAGTTGTTTCGGAAATTTTATCAGTGTTGGTACTTTGATCGTGAGCATTAGTTTTGTAAGTGAATTGTGATAGAATATTATCGGTAGTCGAATCAAGTACTTTATTTGGAAGTTCACTTACTATTGTAGTTGTAGTAGTAGGTGTTAATTCTGTATTGGCTATTATCTCTCGTGTACTTAAAGTCGTCTCCGAAATTTTATCAGTGTTGGCACTTTGTTCATGAGAAAAAGCGAAATCAGCTTGAATGTTCTTCGTCGTAGCTTTCGTTAATTCATTAGATATTGGACTGTAATCTATAGTTTCGGGGGTGGTAGTGGCAATACTAGGTGATATTTCGGTTGTATGTGTTATATCTTGTGAACTTAACGTATTCTCCGAAGTTTTATCAGTGTTGGTGCTTTGCTCGTTAGTAAAAGTATTAAAAGCAGTTTCTGTTGGAATATTAGTCGTTGTAGATTCAACATCGCTGATTGGCAGTGTACTGTAATCTTTATTTTCTACTGTAGTTGCAATAGTAGGTGTTAATTCAGAATCATGTGTTATATCTTGTGTATTTATCTCAAAAGTTCTATCAGTGTTCGTATTATAAGTATTGTAAATGAATTTTGCTGGAGTATTTTTTGTTGTAGATTTTACGATTTCATTTGTAAGTGAACTGTATTCTACGCTTTCTATTGTTGTTGTTGGAATATTAGTTGTTATTTCAGCATTTAGAGTTATTTTTTGTGTACTTAAAGGTGTCCCAGAAATATCGGTTGTGGTACTTTGGGTGTTAATAAAAGTGCTGTCAGTGTATTCAGTTTGAATATTATCCATGGTAGATTGAACCACATTATTTTGCAATGAATTATTTGCTAAATTTGTCTCATAGAGATTAATTGGGGTAGTGTTAATCTTATCTTTATAAAAATGTTGATAAGTCTTATCTGTTACACTATATACTATCTGACTTGACTTTTTTGCGTCATTTATGTTCTCTTCTGTTTGCGGAATTTCGACAACATTTGGTGTCACTGTTATTCCTGTGACCGTGGTACCTGCTTTAGTCACTAAATTTGACATGTTCTCATGAATTTGAGAACTTTTTGATATTTTCTTAGAATCCACTGATACTAAATTCGTGATGTCTGTTGTTGTATCAGTAAAAACTACAACTGCGTCTGATGTAACAAAAGTATGTTTTAAATCAGCCTCCATCAATGTTGTATATCTATCAGTATTTTCGTTTACAGTTGTTGAACCGTATGCCATTATGCTATCTATTTTCGTGTATGTATCTCTGATTCCCAACGTTGACAATTTGTCTACACCAGAGTCTAAATTACTTTTATCAATAGAACTTGGGTTTACCGTCGTATCTTCGTCCTGAATTTCTTTTATTAGCGTTTCAGTTACCATTGTTTCGTATGTAACGCTTGAATCAATAATTGGTACAGACAGCCCGTATAACGATGTAGAATTAAATTCGTAGTAAATATTACTCTCCGTAGACTTGTATTTATTTTCATCAGTGTATAAATCACCTGAGGTACTTGAACTTGTCTTATCGAAGTTAACTTCTCCCGTTTTATTTATAAATTGTGATGGTGTTTTTGATTTTGGTCCAGTATCAGGTTTTATGTAAGATACGGTTGTAACAACAGTATCACCAGAGGTATTAATAAAATTAGTATCCGTGAATGAAGATTCAGTTGTTAATTTGTGTTCCGATTGAGCTGTCGTTGACAAACTAAATGTTTTAACATTTGATCCTGGTTGTGTAGTTTTTAGTACAAGCAAATTATCTGTTGCAACTGTAGGTATTGTTTGTTCTACAGTTCGTCTTTCGGTATATGCTTCTGGTGTCGTATGTGTTTCAGTAAGTGAAGTTGTCGAAACTGTATTTAAATCATTTATGTATTTTGTACTGCTTTGACCTTGTTCTAGGTATTCGGTTGAAGAAATAATTTGTGAAGTTGTTGTCTCGGAATTTCCTAAATTAATGTTAACACTGTGATCATAATACTTTGGTGTAGTATTAGTATAATCGGAAGTAGTTTTACTTACTGTATAACTATTTTGACTACCTTTGTTTGTTTCTTTTATCACTTGACTCACATTATATATATCTGTTACTGATACAGTAAATATATCCGACTCTGTAAATTTGTTTTGTACAGTATTTTCTTCGGAAGAGGAACTTTCTGTTACAGTATTATTTTTTGGCCGTATATCAAACATTACGGGCTTAGTGACTTCATTAGAATCGAATGAGGTCTCTTTTGTACTGAAAATATTATCGCTTACATTTATTTCAGTTTCTCCGCCTGCAAAATCAGTAACGAAATTATCGGCTGATTTTGTCTCTTCAGTTACGATTCTTGTATCGCTATTTTCAACATTTATTGTAGATAATTTTGAATAATCTTGTATGCTAGTCTTCATCTCGTATAATTTATTATTTACATAAGTTTCAGTGCTAGCTGTATTATCATTTTCTATTGAAGTAACGGACTTTATATCATCATAAAAAGAGACTGCTTTATCAACATTTTGAGTAGTTTTAGAAGAAACTGTAGTTAAGCCTGTGAAAATTGTAGTTGAATTTATAGAACTACTTGTAGTTGTAATATCATCCAAATAATCGATAGTTACTTTGGGTGTTAATTTGTGTAATATACTTTCTGTAGCAATATTTATCGTGGAGATTTCATTTTCATTTTGTTCAATGGTTGAAATTTTTTTTGACATCGTATTCTCAGTTGATTCCCAATTGTATGATGAATTTTCGGTATGAGTAGTGGTCCTAACTTCAGAAGATTCCGTAGTTGATGATAACACAGGTGTATATGTTGAGTCATCATTGTTTATTGTACTTGATTCACCGTCATCAGCAGATATAACAAGCTTTTTGTGACTATTTATGATATCAGATAATGAAGTATATTCTGTACTTGTCATCTCATTAAACACCCCACTATCTGTTATATGGTCGTGTACTGATGTTTTAATATTAACATCATTTACCTTGATATCATCCATAGTTCTTTCATAATAACTGTCTGGTGTTACTGCTGTACGTGTGTACTCAATACTCAATGTGTTGGTGGGATTTACCTTGTTATCAATATTGAAATTAGAGTCTCTCTGCGTAGTCGTGATTTCAGCAAACGTTTTGTTTTCTATGGAACCGGTGTGATACGTATGGGCTTCCGTATCGGCATAAACATTGCCTGTAGAAGATATTGTTGTTGCTTCAAATATTGGAGTGTACTGTGTCCTTTCTACATTATTACTACTTATTGTTATCATATGCTTTTCGATTCCTGTAGTTAAAGGGTTTTCATTATTTCTATTTGAACTCGTTGTAATAAATTCGGTGCTTGTTATATCTCTTTCCCTTGTTGTTTCTTTCATTTCAAGATATGTTGTTTCTTCATTGATTGATGTTTGTTTATAAACAGGATTATCAGTAAACGTATCATAAGTTAATGTATTTATATTATTATATTCATCACTTTTAAAAGACTCCGTAAATATTTCCGATGTCCCTGTGCCATTTTTATTTGCTCTATCCAACTTTATTTCAGTAATTCCAATATCTGAATCATTGTCAATTGCTTTTTTAGTTGTTTTATAGTTCTGGTCGTCAGAAATATTTAGTTTTTTAGTAATTGAGATTTGTTCACCAGTTTCGGCCTGCTGTATATTATGTTTATCGCCATTCTGTGTTTTAGTTGATAACTCTTCAGTTATTGCATATATTGACGTTGTTGAGTACAAATCGGTATTAGGCAATGGAGTAACCTCAGTGGGATTCTCGTCAAATGTTTTAACTGTTGACGTTTCTGTAAGAAAATTCTCATTATAATCTGAAACGTCTCCATGTTCCGTTAAATCTGTACTATAACTAGAAGCGTCAGCGGTGAATAATTGGCTTGTAGAAATGGTTGTCCCTAACCTACCTATTTCAGTATTCTGCATCGATACTTTACTCAAATTAATATCTGTGGTAGTAGTAATGAGATCGGACGTAGCCGCTTTTACCATATTGGTCTGTCCAAATACTTTTGTATTATCTTTTTCATCTAAGTATATTGAATGCGTCGTGCTAACGATATCTTCCGAAGTCAATACATCAGTTGTCTGTGTTTTAACAGTTACAACTTTTTTGTCACTTAATTCACCTTCGTTAAAAGTATTTGTTGTTGTATCTGTAACGCTTGCAGAATTGACTCTTTCTTTATTGATACTAACAGTGGAAACTGTATCGTAGTTCATTCCTAGTTCGCTAGTTTTACTCGTAGAGTATTTATCTCCGGCTTCAGATTTCGTCATGTAATGTATCTTTGTTGTTGCAGTTGTACCTAAAATGTCTTCTTTTTCAGTATTATAGTCCTGCTTATATATACTATTTTGAGTAGACTTAAGTTGATATTGTGTAGTATCTGACGTTACTTCCGATGCCACTGTTTGTGCCGAATTATTAATTATTTCCGGTGTACTTGTGTATTCTGTACTAGTTCTGTCAATATCTTTTTGCTCTGGATATTTCGTTGGTGTAGTACTTGTCAATATTACATGTTGAATAGTTTTTGCGGTATATGACGGATATTCGGTAACATAAAATTTATTACTTTCAGAAGACATAGTAAAATCTAGTACATTCTTGTATCCTGGATTAGTGACATAACTCATGTAATTATCAGTTGTATCGAAAATTGTTGTGTAATCAGAATATGTACTGCTTTTTACATCATCTTCAAAGCTTGAAGTTGGTTCTATTTTATCAGTATGTAATTCTTTATAAAAATCATTCTCTGTTGTTTGAGATAATCTTTTTGTATTCGCAACAGTTTCCGTAGATGAAAAGCTTGGAATAAGGTCCGCTATTTTTGTTGTTTTTGTATCTACGCCGCTTATCAAATCAATTGTTCCTACATTTTCTCTCAATGTAGTTTTGATTGTTTCTTCTTCTGTAACAGGTGTATTAAATGTTGTAACGATATCAGCATAGGTTCCAGTATATTTCGACAATATATCGGTGCGAGAAGTGCTTGAATAGTGCGATTGGTCACTTTTTACATTTTCAGGTATTTTTTCCTTGTGTATTTTTGTATAATTATTGTGTAATTTTCTTTGGTTTTCAGCCGTTTTAACACTTTTATTGTCATTAACTTGTTTTTGGGAACCACTTGTTTCTGTGCGTTTTAACATAGGCTTAACGGTACTTTCAGAATGAATAGTGCTACTGCTCGGTACGAGTTCATATGAATCTACTATTGGTTGAAATATTTTCTTATCAGTTATATTTAGCGAAGATGTATTATTGTCATTTGTATCACTCACGGAAGGTAAAGAAGTACTCGTGACAGATTCCGTTCCATGCGTTTTGTCAGATGTAATTGGAGTTTGTGATGTTACGATTTCTTGATTGTATTGATCGGTATTGAGTACATTAGGTATATTTGAATTTGGATTAATAGTAGATAACTCTATAACACTCCCTAATTCATTAGAAACTGTGCTCTCTTTAAATTTATCGATGGTATAGCTGTCAGTTGTATATGTAGATGTAGTCGTGTCAAAGTCAGTCGTTTCTTCAATACCTGTAGGTGGTGCGGATTTAGTCGTTGTGTTGTTGGAGTATGTTTCGGTTAGTGAAATATTTTTAGGTTCTTCATCTGTTAATAGGAATATAATAAGAGAATGGTTAATAAATTATAACTATTCAATATCTTGTCAACTATTACGAAATTGTTTTATTACAATACACGTATATCTAAAACATGCAGAAATATATTAATATCTTAAAACGTTGTCAAATCTTAAAATTAATATCAATGTAAAAATAGTAAAAAAGAAGATATGAAAGATCAAGTACGTTACCTCTCGAAGAAGTAATAGATATAGATCCAGATCCAGATATAATAGATCCAAAGATAGGAAAATAATGAAGATAAGAGTGCATGCAAGTTTTTATAAGCAAATTTATTTAATGTGTAGTGTTTTTGACCTTCGGAATAGTCATAACGTAGTGATTGAGTTCAAAAACTTCCCAAAAAGTCTAGAACGCTTGCTACTGAAGAAAAAATAGAAATTATGAACCAGGTCCTCTGGTACTAAGTCTACATAAATATTCTGTCGGGTCTGCCGAATTAATATTTACCAGTACTTTGTGGCGTTTTATCGGACAAATTTGTACGCTGAAAAATATAGCAACAACCAGTTCATTTGGAGTTAGTTTTGCTATTCACAAATATATTAGAGCAGACTTGCTAGCAATAAAGTAGGAGTCTGCAGGTTTTCAAATATGGAAATACATTAAGTACATAGAACAGTTTCGTCTTGTACCATTGTTTATCTTCACTTTATTAGTAGATAAACACAAGTAGGTAATTTAATAAAATTAGCTAAGTTAAAGTTTATTATTAGGTAAATAATATTAACTAGCATCAAAAATAATGATATATTGTACTTACTTTCCATGCATGCGCCAGAGAACGGATCGCAAGGTACTCCAGGTCGGCAATGAGCACAATTAGTAGATGGCTTATCACCTACAGTGGGAGAGAACATTTTTATACGTGAGAAGTTAACTAAATTTGACGTAAATTTACGTAAATCAATCAATAAAACAGGTGTAGATGTTATTTAAGAAAATCTCTTTATTCCTATTACAAGGGAATGAATTTCGACATCTTTCAGGCCTGATGTCAAGCTCCATATTCGATAAGATAGTTAACGTTTCTATCCCGTCAAGAGTATAGAAAAAGGCTGTGACTTGCACAGACGAACTATACATAAACTTAGGTTAATAAAACCAATTCGAACTTATTATTTGTACATCGTATTATGTCTTTAAGAAAGTCTAAATAAATGGATTAGGTAGACTTACCGTGTACACAGGCACAGCCATCACACTGGGTGTTTGGATATCGTGCGCAATCCGAAGATGTCTGACACTGACAAACTGGGGACAAAAAGCATTAACATGAGATTGTGTAACAGCAAGTAGTATTTCGTTACTGATAAGACGTGTCCTTTGACTGTATTTAAATTTAATTATTTCTTCAGCAAAATAAAACAGAGTCGTCTGTAACTAAGTAGGTGAAGAGTGCCATTAGAACGTGTGTTAAAACTGATATTTCAATAACGAACCTTTGGAGCAAACAGGCTGGTGATTAAGAACAGCGCATGACTGGCCAGCTGCGCATGGCCCTCCCTGTGCGCACGGGTCAGCGCAGCGCCCGCCCACGCACGCCAGCGCCGCAGCACACTGCTCGTGCGCGCTGCATTCTAACGCTGACCCATCGAACAGCACACATTAGCTTATTACCGAAGTATCGATATACACTGACATCATTTGTAATAAATATTAACATTACTGAAACAGTTTCATATGACTGTACCATTCAGTTTCATGGAAAAAAGGAACATTGTAATTTGTACAATCATACAGAGCGCAATGCGTTGCATGATACTAGTAGCATTCAATTCAGTAAAAGTGAAAGTGTACAAGCAAAAAAGATTCTAATTCTCTTGAATCCGTGCATTCGATACAATTCACTACTACAATAGTTTTTTTTATATACACATATAAAATACTTATATTATTAATATTTAGGCGAAACTATGTATGTATTTTTGCCAAATCGTGCTATAATAATATAATCAAAAACATAATTTTAAAATGCGCATACAGACCGAAGACAACACAATTAATATAGTAAAAAGGCATTAAGATCAAATGTTGCAAACTCTGTCTCGTGGCAGCTTTGTTGCATTTGTCATGTAACATTGAAGCGTTAAATGCATTAGAAGTAAAGAGCCCAAGCGCAGCCGCCACCAAAATGATTAAATGTATACGAATTGTTCTGTACACATATAAAAATATCATGCATAAAATCTACCTGTTCTAGAAGGAGTTCAAACTGTGGAAAAAATATATGAACATGCTAGAAACAAGAGAGAAACAAGAAGAGAGCCGCATGAAGTCATAAAGTAGAAAATATCATTTCCTGCAATATGAAGAAAAATATTAAGACTTTTTCAAGACGACATTATTATGTATTCTAATATATGCTAATATTCAATTTGTTGTTAACGGTGAAATTACCTTTAATACAGCCATGATTTTCGTCATGTATAAATCCATTAGGACAAAACTTGCATACAGGGTGATGGTCTTCTACTGAACATGGTGCTTCTCCGCATGCGCCTTTACAAGGATCTTTGCATTGAAAATCTTTACATGCTAAATTTTGTGGACAGCCATTATCTCTTAGGCATATAGATACAGTCGGATGGCAGTCTTCAACACAAACGCACATGACGCGATGTTCCACTACCTCGCATTGTTTGCCTTTAGGGCACATGGGTTCTCTTGAAGCTAAACAAGGATTAACGCATTTCGAGTTACGGCAGACCGCGTTGGATGGACATTGTTCGTCTCTGGTACATTCTGCATGCTCTGGTGCGCACGTCAATTCTCCTTTCTCGTTAAGTGCAAATCCATTTCGACACACGCAAACGGGCTTATGATCTTTCACTTCACATTTCTGGTTTCGCCGACAATTTTGGTAGCCGAGACATGGGTTTCGACATTGATTCGTGCTTAAGTCACACGCTAGCTTTGAAGGGCAAGGCTTGATGTCGGAGCAAGTGAATGTGACATTGGCATCAGCTGTGGGCTTGCACGTTGGATCGAGACGGCAAGAGAGTCTCGGTTGCCCCACGTAGCATTGCGGACAAGAGCATTGGGCACGATGCATCACCGACACGCAGAGGGCGTCCTCGCCGCAAACGCCGCGCACCGTGCAAGGGTCAACGCAGTGTAAGCTTAAACACGCTTTGTCCACTGGACAATCCTTGTCACTCGTGCATTCGATACCTAGGAAGATGTGAAAGAAGAAAGCAGAGTCGAAAGAGCTGTACCTTCAGCCGCCAAGAGGAAACTTTCTCACGAGACAGTGCATGCTTTTTGAAACTGATAGTTTATGACCAGAGATATATAACGTTATATTATAATACAAGCGATATGTACATGAAGCCGAACAAAATGTTACTGACTGTATTCAAGCACGAACGGTGAGAATGCTTCCACTAAAGTCAATATTTATAACTTAAAGCACAAAGATGTTACTCATGTATTATTATTAAAGGGATAACATTTTTGTACTCTTATGCAATATGTTATTATAAGATCGTGAATTTCTACTTCCCTTTCACAATTTGACTGATAAACGGGTCCTTTTCCATTTACGTACGTTAATGTAATCAGTTACTGTACATTGCTTTACAATGTATATACAAGTAGTGATATTTTTATGTGACATGTAATAAAATAATATATTTGCAATAAAAATAGATTTATTGTCATTTAATCATAATTTTCCTAATGGGGTAATAAATTATGAAATCATGTAAGTGAGCTCTTTTCTCGTGCGTTTTTACATGTGAAAAAACAGAATGATAAAATAAACTGACTTTACTTACTGGTATGACACTCTATGTCTGCTTGTCCTTCTGTACCAGGAATACAACGGCACACAAACTCTGCACCTTCCCTTAAGCACTCCCCGTTTATGCCACATCCCGTTGTTCGACAATCAACTACACTGCGTTCTAGGCCACCTAAAAATCACACAACAATGGCTTATAATAATTTAAACCCCACCTTGCATCTTCTGTTAAACAATATTGTGATGAAAATAAGTGCAAATAAAAAAGTGACATGTAAGCTATAAACAAATAATAAAGAAATCTAATAATTTAGAACTTTGACTGCCTCGTTGGTCGTGTTGGTTGCAAGTGCGACTGCCGATCGGGAGGTCCCGGGTTCGATTCCCAGGT
>DVPF01000005.1:0-18734 GCA_018239045.1 Yanguna cosyra | reverse complement strand
TAACTTCACGCCTGTAATCCCCGAAGAGGTAGGCAGAGGAATGCAGAACACTCCCACATTTCACCGGTTACGTTATGGTCCCACTATGGAATAGGTGGTGAGCCTATTGCCATGCATCGGGCAATCGGGCAATTATTATAGTAATACTTTATTTATGCCATATTTATTCCATAAAACTATAAAAACAACAATAAAAACACAAAACACAATATTTTCATTAAATTTAATATTACAATTAATTTATAACCATAATATGTGCGAGATTCGTGAAGTCATTCAGTGTGCATGTGAATAAGTGGACACGATCAGCCGCCGCGTTGCGCGTGCGCAGCGCTCGCGGGAGCGCGGCAAGTTGGTGCGCGCGTGAGGCAGCGCCAGCAGGGGCGGCCGACTCCGCCGCTCCACTGTTGTTTGGCACATTCAAATTCAGCTCTTGCAAGACGGTTGGATTGTCTATTTTCCCTCGTAACACCTTACACAGATACTTTGCGATTGCTTTATCTCTACCAGTTTTTAATTTGCTGTATTCTAACATGCCTAGAACGAACAAAATCGGATACATCAATGTATAACTAAAATATATGTCATACATTCTGACGTACAGGAACCGTGCAAACTTATTCTGAATATGTTCCAGCTTTAAGCTTTCCACGGCAGGTCTGTAATCAAAATTGTGTGTTTTAACGTTTAAATAAACATTGTAAAGATATCTGTACACTTTACAGTTTTCCATAACTTTCTCTAAGGGTTGTGAAGTATGCTACTCTGTACTGAGGAAGCGTGGTGTACCTTAACCCTTCTCATTCTGAGACTAAACCCGTCTCCAACAGTGCTACGATAAAAGTGTTGATGGTGAATGTGTATGTGAAAATAATAATACGCTAGGAAATATTGCACCATATGAAAAGTTGAACTTGGCCTATCTGCGTAAAGCCCAAACTAAAAGCGTTCGGCAATCTGCAGTTGCAATTTTCTCACCCTCGTTGTCGAGTTGCGGGATCTCCGAACGGTCGGGCGTGAAAAATGACTTCGTATATCAAATTATGTCGTTGGTACTATTATCGCATTACACACTTCCGGCAGGCTTCCAGATGTTTGCACCAATTATTTATAATTTGTCCGTTTTTTTTCTATTGTCGTAAATGTGATTTAGTAATTAGTGCACATGTGTTGTGAAAATTGAGTCAATAAGGTACTTTAAGCCTAAAGTCGTATAAAATTGTGACATATTTACGAGTGTGTCATGTGAGATTGATATTTACAATATTGTAATTTAAATGAGATTGACTCTTACAATATTATAATTACAATGCCAATCGCATTGTAATTATAATATTGTTACAATGTCACAATTACAATGAGATTTTTAATCCAACTTTATGGGCTACAAATATAACCAGACTTGCTCCCCATTTTTATCAGAACGTGAAAATTTAGCCTTGTTGTTGAGTTGCATTGATATTTTTGTAAGCTGAAATGTTGTGTAAAACAGTATAATTTATATTGTTACAATTTTCTTACAACTTTATTGTAAACTTATTACAAATGATAACATAATTGTAAAAATGCAGTAACAACGTTATATTCCGGCTACAATGCAACCGCGAGGATTTCATTCATATCTGTAGTAAATGGCCCGTGATATTTCTAAGGTCATTGAACTTGTTGTCTTTGAACTTAAAATAATACCAGTCTAGCGCCAAGAACGATTTAACTTATAAATCCTAGTTACTATTCTATTGTTACATTGCCAATTTTTTCAGCGGCTCCCGTCTGTCTCAGCGTCACGAGATCTCGTTAATCCAAGCGGTCTTAAGATCTGTCATTATAATAATATACCTAATCAGGATTACGTTGGGCATTTAGTGCGATTAGTTGGCACAATATCAATGCGTGTAAAGCTGTGTATGGAATGTAAACGTTATGTGCAAGTACCTGAGTAAATATTTAATACGCGTTTCGTCTAGCAAATACGAGTGTATGTCATGTACGAGTAAAAAAATTGCGGTTACTATAAGCAGAACGCTGGTTTGAATATGTAATTTTTTCGATTTATTTGAACGTTTCTGTGAACATGCACAAAATGTACGATTTAAGATTTATTTGCTGATTAGGTTATGAAGTTCTTTTGCTGTAACGGTGAAAGAAAATGTTATTTCTATCTAGATAATTTACATTTTGCCGTTGTGCGCACATCAAGCAAAAACTAGTGGATTGGTTCCGATCAAATTATTTTATTTTTATGTTTTAGGTATAAGGTGAGGTTTCTTTTCTTAGAAAATATTACGGTAATATATCTTCGTTCGTTAAAGTTTTAAGATAAACTACAATTTGTAGAGTTTTTTTTAGATTTGCAATGTATATTTATGCCTGCAATTTTTTTTATGTTTTCTTTTCTGTGCTTGTAATATATGTTTATTATCTAAATAATGCAGACAAAGTCGCAGGTGTCAGCTAGTACAAAACATATATCCTGTAGTGTGAGTCCTCTAGCACATCTACATTGGCCCCAGCTCGTGTATCCGCCATGTAGCGCGTCGTAGCGTTAAACTAGATTTGTTTTTATGTTTTGTTTTAGATAGTAGAAATAACACTAAAATTCGCTAGAAAATAATTCATACTAAAAACATACACGTTATATTATAGTCGGCAGTCCGAAGTTCACAAATATTTAAATATTACACTTACTAGCGATATTGTGTAATAAATGAGAATGAGTAATCTATACTATTAAACTAGCTGTTTATAACATCATCAGACTAAGTCCACTGTTGGACGTAGGCCTCGTTTGAGGAGTTTTTGCCTACAATCTCAACGGTGGGCATACGTGTTTGGGATTGCGTAGCACAACTTCTCGCATCGCCTACGGTGATGTCCGCTAGCGGCCAGGCCATTTAGCTGTTTATTTTAAATACGGAATTACGAGTATAATATAATATTTGTGTGGCAAAGAGTATATAATTAACATTAAACACGTCTGACGACTTTCTTTACTAGCGAACATTTATCACCACGCTTAGACACCCGTCAGGATCGTAGCGAACGTAGCGGTGGAGATGTGTCTTGTAGCTACGAATGTAGCGTAGCGCCGTCCGTGAGGGGTTTATTACCCACTCATTCGGAATTTTGCGACTTGGCTACATAAACGTTTTGAGGTTAGTAAAAAAGTAATGCTTCTCTTTACAGTACGTATTTTGAAAAAGGAATTTATTTCGTTTGTCTTGGATTATTAATTGAAATATTGTAGTACATTTCGTATCGTAATAATAGTTTGTATTATTGCTTAACAAAATAGATTTAAAAAAAATCTTGATATATATGTACATAATTCACAAACGAACGAATTCGCTACAACCAAATCTGCTGTAATGTTAAATATAAAATATTTTTTTACTTCTCAGACACCTTAATAACGTTACGTGGATTCGTTGTATCACAACTGCTTTAGTAATGAGATTCCACAGCACGTTCGCAATACGACAAGTTACCTCCAGTGTGCGAGGAAGGCAAAATAAATCAGAGGGAGTGCGTCTTCCCGGATTGTTCCCCCAATCGCATTGGGTGAATGCGGAGCGGCATTCATGTTGCGATAGAAAGTTTCAACACGTCTATATTTTTTTCGCCCCTTAAGCATCACTCGTTTAAAGTAATACAATACGTAACATTAATTTTGTATGACGAATAGGTACAGGTATTGCTCTTTTTATTGAAGTAACGTAGTGTAAGTTATGATTTCAATGCAATGTATGAACATCTATATGCGGAGCTATATCTTATCCAGAGCTGGAGAAGCAAGTAAGAGTTAGTCGCCTCAAGAATATACGGACAGCCGGCCACCAGATTCTGTAGATCAAAATACAGGCTACACAGTCTACGTATTACTCAGTATGTCTATTATGAATATTCATAACAGCGCTTGACTGCATCGTTCATTGAGTGCCGCTCAGAGGTGCTGGATTCAAATCCCAGGTCGGGTACTGTTGGATTTTTGTTACTAGAATTTCTTAAAATCTCTTGTACTGGCTCGGACTCTGGCTTTGTGTCCGGTGTATGAAAATAGGCTTACTTCCTATTCCATGATGGGATGTAACCGTAGTTGGTGAAACGTGGGAGTGCACTAAACTTCACTTCCCAATAGAGAACTGCGCGGTCGTGGTACGAGACCTCTATCACAAGAGGATGTTATCAATTCGATCCAGGTGTTCGATATAGATAAAACGTAACATCACGCCTGTAATCCCCGAAGAGGTAGGCAGAGGAGTGTAGTTGTTACACTCCCACGTTTCACCAGTTACGTTTAGGTTTATGGTTGATTTTGATATAGGTGGAACACAAAACCACTAAGAACTATTTCAAAACGAACAAGTTAGCTGTGGGTTCGTGAAACATTCAAAAAAGTAAACATCGGCGCGAGGACAATAAACACAGACCAGAACAAACATTTGCAATGCAAACACTTGTGTCCACCGGAAATCAAACCCCTTTAGCGTAGGTAGGTGGCAATCTATTGAACAATTCATTTATTGATTGACTATCTCTGGTCGAATTGCTATGAATTTTTTTGCAGGAACTTATTTCGTATACAAATCTATGCATGTATCCAGGTGGGAAATTTATGTTTTTTCAATACATACATAGCTATGACTACTTATTAATTAAATACTAATCGTATACTTGAGTTGTTTAAAATGACTGGTTATAAAGTTAAATTGAAGATGTACTTTTGAATTGTCTATTAGAAAATAAAAAATATAGGTTATTAATGTCGACTTCATGACTTCTTACACTACCTAGATAAGTAATATGTTTTGATGTTACGTATTTCTAGAAATAATACTGTTTTGTCTCTGCTATGATTGTTAAGTGGACCATACAAGTAAAATAACAAAACGATGACAGAGTTGTACATACGATATTTTATCTGATGTTGTAACTTTTCATCTGTCGTTT
Organism: Yanguna cosyra; assembly: GCA_018239045.1. Classification (NCBI taxonomy): domain Eukaryota; kingdom Metazoa; phylum Arthropoda; class Insecta; order Lepidoptera; family Hesperiidae; genus Yanguna; species Yanguna cosyra. Next base: position 13,784 of record DVPF01000005.1, on the reverse strand, counting down.
GTCATACAAAATATGAGTTGCATTGAGCAATGAATCAACATATAACCCATTTAGTACAGCAGATATTTTATACTAGTTCTTGTCAGTTGGGTTTTTCAATATTTGTCAGAAAGTTACGTGAAATAGTAAAACCCATTTTCAACATTCGTCAGAAAGTTACGATAAATAGTGAAACGTAACGAAAATTGATCGCAATATTTTAAAAAGATTGTTGTTGTCGTTTGGTTTAGAATAACATTTTTTGCACATATATTAAGTAGGAAGACTAACTGTACGGTTGTAAAATTAGTTATCTGTAATTACCGCGATTACATAAACCACTTAACATCAATTTCTTTCCACTTTGACTACTTACGTACCACAAAAAGTAGTAATAGATAGTAATATATATATAGTGAAATAAGCAAAATCGCAAGAAAAACGCTTAGGTACGATATTATTCGGTGTTCAACCGTTAGATCCGTGAACAATAAACGTCAGATCAGGTAATCCTCAAACTAGATACTTGTACTTGTTTAATAACGAACCGCGTCGAAATCCGGCTTTTCGGAATAAACTACAGCGGTGTCCACGTCGACAGTGCTCGTAAAGTTGCCAACTCGTCCGCCATTGTGATTCTCATGTTCAAATTAATCCTGCGGCATGTTCGTCCGCGAAAATTATTTATACTGACGAACGCCATAAATAAGGGATCAAGCGGGAATGCTAAATGCTCGTATATTTAGGATTTCGAACCCCCGTAGAGCACTGTAGCACCAATAACGTAGATTTAACATTTCAACCCTTTTATTTGAACATTCAGATGTCTGGCGGGGTTTCGGGACCGGCATCGTACTTTGGACATATATTTGTTTAAAAGCTCTGATACTAGATCGATGTTGTAGAACAAAGAAATGGTTAAAGATATTCTTGTTCTGATCAAAACAATATATTATGTATTATATTTGTCAATTATATATTTGCCTGAAGTAATTTAATACAACCTGTAGACTTCAATCGCGTGGAAATTCATGAAAAACACATACAAATTATCGTTTCACGACGAACTATCATCGGCCACATTTTCAAAATTTCACTCATCTAGGAAGTGATTTCCAATTATTCTTTGTAACACATAGTGTTGTTGTTCGAAAACTATACTATGTAATTCATGTAATTTCAACAAATACCTTTGAGAAGTTCCGATATGAAAATCTATCAGACTGATAGACTTAATATTATTAGAGGAATATTATGGAAGTAATATTTATATTAATATATATTCTATTCATCGAGTTACATCGAATAAAGTTGCATATTCAAACAAATGTAAACAAGACATAGTGTCAAATATATGTCTTCACGGAATGTCAAGGCTAGTGACCCCTGGAGGGTCAATAGGCGGAAGATGACGCGGCAGGCTATTATGAAAACACGGGTTCCCTCAGATATTTTACCGCTGAGTCAGACTGTTAAACTGGCTTAGCTGCGCTGGATAGTGTCGACCGAGCATTGAGATATTTGTTTATGTAATCCACTTGAGTAGACACGGCTTTATGGTCTCTTATAACACCCTTTGGGGCGATTTCGTTAAAAAATGTGCAAAAATCACAAGACTTGGCTATGTTTGGAACTTGATATTTTAAAATATTCTCTTTCGAAGCTGTCCTTCTTGTACACACACATGTAATGTGTACTGTGTACATGCGTGTGTAAATGAAGATACGTAGATACATATTAGAAGCTAACGTGAGGTGCGTTTTATATAAGATAATATTCAGAATCCTTGTTGTCCTATATTTTTGCCTCGTTCTCATGTGTTAGCGAGCGCGAATGCCGATCAAGAGGTTCTGGGTTCAAGCCCCGGGTCGAGTACAACTGGATTTTTGTAATTAAAATCTCTAGTAATGATTCGGGGTCTGGATTTGTGCCCGGTGTATGACGATAGGTTCACCACCTATTCCATGGTGGTATGTAAACGTAACTGGCGAAACGTGAGAGTATATTATATTTCTTTGCCTATCTTTTCGAATATTACAGTCGTAAAGTTACCAATCGAATTTAGACCCGGGATTTGAACTCATGACCTCTCGATTGGCAGTCGCGCTTGCAACCGACACGTTCAACGAGGCAGTCTGTAATAATTATAGATGTTTGCTATTAGACGCTTTATGGGGATCTACATACAACTAAGCTATGTACCGGCTTTATTCGCAAAAGATAAAGATGGCCTAAAAGCGTAATGTTATAATTTTGCTTTTACGCATTATTGCCAGTATTTTGACGTTATTTTCAACAACAGTTTGTTATTGTCCTACCGAAGTATCACACAAACTTCGCAAACCATAAAGCCTTCTCTGACTTGCCCTTTCAGGCGTTCAAACCATTCGTCACCGCATCCTGTGATCCTGTCACGGAGACATCGAAAGAAAAAATTCGCTTCCGCCCCGAGTATAATCCAACGCCCTTTACTTGGTGAATGGCATTATATTTTCCAAATGTCATTCTTGTGGAATCGCGACTGACCATGACGGATACATTTACGACAGTTTTGGAATGATAACTACAGTGTAATTTTAGTTTACAGCACCTCTATTAAGTTTTAGAACATTTGCTCGGGGTTATATTACATACGGCTCACTATAATAAATAAAAACTAATAGTTCATAAGTTCACTAAGTCTAGTTCATAGTGATATTAATGGTTTCTCAATAAGATTTTAGATGCTTATAATCTTTCATTATAACGTATTGATATTGTTTTGTTATATTGCATTGTAAAAAAGTGATGCTATTTTTTAATTTATTTTCAATTTTCTTAAATGTCAAATTACCGTCTTGTTCCTTTACGTTTATTATTTGAAACGAATTATACTTTTTTGCACGAATAAATGAAACATATGATGATATAAGAACATTTAGACGGCAAATTTTGGTACCTCCTTATAGGGATGAGTTGTTACAAGTAACAACAAGTAATTTCTTGAACGTTGCAGGCCTCCACCTAATACCGGCGGACATTTTTAATTTACGATCTAATTATTAATTAAACGAATAACAAAGAGGACTGGCATAATCCCGTTAAACGGAATCGCGTTGAAGGATTTATCTATTCAACACTACCCCAAACAAAGGGATCAGGAAGCATTAGGCAGGACTCGGTCCACCGAGAGGGATGAACGCACATTAATATTTTATCTTCGTCCAATACATTTTGTTATTACAAACGTTTTATTAATGCCCTTTAATGTTATTTTGATTCGTTCCCTCTCTTGTATCACCTTGTTATTCTTAATCTTTATCGATGATTGATAGGAGTGCGAGTTGTTTTTGAAGTAATTCCAATACCCTGATAAATGAGCACTTCAGAGAAATTTGAAAACGTGACCTCATTTCCAATGCCTTTGATATGCGTCTTGTTTTATGTATGTTATTCGTATTTTAATACAGTATTCATAAAATTAAAAGGCTTCCACATGTTACGGTAAAAGGCAACGTGGAGTAAAAAGAAAATGGAAATCAATTGAAAATATTTACTAACAATAAAAAGTACACGAACAATGACAATCACGAAACATAATAAGGCACTACGATGTGCGAGAGAGATGGAAGTACATTAATATTCTATCTTTGTCGTATGCGTTTTGTTTACAAGGACCGTTGATTCGTGATTGGTTTTGCGGGAATTGTTTTTTTGTAGTGTATGTACAAATGTAGGTGGGTTCTGGATTTCAGGCGATGTCGTAGGATAAAATTCTCTTTCCATTATTCCCAATCCCGTAGTCGGAGGCTTAGTGGAACTTCGTAAAAATCCCAGTTATGTTGAATCAAAGGTGTAGATCGAAGTAATAATGCATTTATCAACAATATATACATTTAATTTAGATCCTAGAGAAGATTCTTAAGTAAGTAAGTAACGTAAGAAACCGACAGCGAACCAAGGTTAACGTAACATCACGCCAGTAAACCCCGTAGAGGTAGCTGGAGGAGTGTAGTACTACACTCCCACGTTTCACCAGTTACGTTTACGTCGCTTTATGGAATAGGTTGTGGGCTTAGAGTGGGCTTGGGAATTGCCATAGATCAGGCACGAATCCAGACTCCGAGCGACTACTAGAAAATCTAAATTAGAAAAATCTAATAGTATTCGACCCGGGAATCGAACCCACGACCTGTCGATCGGCAGTCGCCCTTCCAACCAGCACGACCAACGAGGCAGTCAAGGTTAACGATGTAGCTAAAAAAATGAACAAGCTAAATTGTCAGTGGGATTACCATATCTGGTGAAGAAGCGACAACTGTTGATATAAAGGAGTATTGGAATGGAAAACGCAGCCTGGCGAATGTAGTGTACGTCGTCTGGTTAAATCGGGTCATGATTTGCAAAAGGCGCAGGCAGAAGTTTAATGCTGCAAGCTGAAGATTAAGCGCGATGGTTCTCATCATTAGTTGTGTTCAGTAGCAGAATGAAGCTGCAGCTGATGCTCAGAGTCATGAACTTATCTATTAACGCACTCAAATGTATACATCTTATTCGCCTGCTACGTGTATTGTAGTGCCAAATGCCTAAGTTACACGTAAGCTAAAGATAAACCAAAATGTTATAATAAACGTACAGCAGATATCAAGGCAGCCAGCATAATAAAAATACGAAGCGCTTCCAAAACGACAATAACGCAGCGGCGCAAAAACAAAATGGACTTTGCGTAATTCAAAAGCATTTAAATGAACAGCGGCGAAACGGATTAAAGAAAAATCCTCTAATTGCGACGTCCTACGGCGTGCGGCGATAAACGTGAATAATGTCCCCATGTCCAAGACTGCTCCAACTTTATTTTTTCACTTTGTCACCTGCTTTCGCGAGATAACACCACGCGGCCGACACGGACGTTTCCACTGAATTCGTGCTGGAACAATCTTTACAACACTTTGTCTTTGTTCCGCTGCCTTTCTATTTTTGCTTTCTGATACTGAGAGTCCAGTTGCTCTTATTTAAGTCAGAAGACCTGGATTTTGTTAGGATAGATTCTGTAATTTTTGTTTTTAATTTGATATTTTCCTTCAATACACTTTGAAGTACGATGAAAAATGCCCGAAATGTACAATTTTGTAAATGACTTAAATGTTTATTTTACTTTATATGTGTGTGTGTGTGTATGTTTACGACTATTGATAAGCATGTAAGGGATATAAAATCAATTATCGTATGTCGATGTTATATAAATATGCGTTTTAAGAACATTCAATTTTAACCTTAGAATGTTTTAAGCAGTGTTATAAAATAGATTTATGAGGAAATTGATACCTCTTTCGATACCTATAAGCCTAGAGAAAACCAATCACATGTACATTAAGTTCACTTTAATAAATGCAGTTGCACGCTTCAGTGCGTCTGTCTAGCTCACCCTGTTATACGCTAGAAAATTCTTAACGAGTATTCAATGAGAAATCGACGCGACTCGACATAATAATCTCAATAATTGTATGCCATACTTACATTGAACACATAAAACTTTATATTTTCTCTATGGATTACATAATAATCAGGAATATTTATATGTAGAATATGTTCTATCACTTTGAATAATATTAGTGGAAGACAGCCCGCGATGGCATTGATAATGAACAAATCTAGTTTCCAATTACAGTTTTATCCTTAAGGACATTGTAAGAAATATCTACAAATAGGCGATTAAATAATTTAGGATATTTTTAAAGGTCAATAAGTTTTATTAAAAAAAAAAACAAACTATAGTTAAAATGTTTTATTAAAAATATTAATAACAATGACGTAGCTATTGTACTAAAAGCAAAAAAGTAATTCGGTGAGTCCTAGGTACCAGTCATCACGCACTCTACTTATCAATCTAGGGCATTGATCAACATAAAAATAAAGTCGTGCGGCGTCCGAATATACAATCTATTTAGATATTGACTCAGGTTACGCTGTGCTTTCATTTGATGCCTATATTGAGGGGAACGAATTGATCAACAGGAAGGGGGCAAAATTTCAATTACTAGATTTAACCCAAACAAACATACAACAACAAACAGGCGAATAACTAGGTAAATAAAACCGTTTAAAAAGTACCTAAAACATTCCATGGATTAAAGCAAAAAGAGCAATCATATATAATCTTAACCCCAAATGAGACAGACTCCACTAAGCAATGTTATTATAAGCCCTCTTTTCTCACGTACTATCAGCCTCGGCTCAGACTCAGGATTATTATTGTTGAGTTTGTTTGGATAGTATTTTCAAATACCGGTCAGACATTGCAATATTTGAATCTATGATGCATTATAAATTGCTTACTGGTGTTAGACATATTTGTAGAGTTAGCAAAGCAGGTCTGTCAAAAGTTTTCGACAATTTCGTATATTTAAAAATTAAGTATGTACACGTTGCGTCGTTGTTAGAGTGATTGCAAAACGCGATTAATGATCGGGAGGTCCTGCATTCGATTGTCGGTCGGGTACAATTGGATTTTTGTCACGTAGAATTTCTAGTTGTAATTTCTAATAGTGGCTCGAAGTCGACTTTGTGCCCGGAGTCGATTGACCCCCTAGTCGACGGTGGACCGTAAACGTAACTGGTGCAACGCGGGAATGCAGTACACTTCTAAATACCTTCAGGGATTAGAGGCGTGATGTTATATTTAGATTATTCGTACTCATTAAAGCGTACGTCCTACTTATAACGAGAACTGGTATGTTGATAATAATAAACTTTACTCGACCTACGCCTGACTGATTGAACGAGTGCCGGGCCGACTAGTTGTACGTAGCCACTATTCAGCTTTCCGCTCTTGTGGGTTAATGATCGCCGCTGAAAAGCTATACGGTGTTCAATGGAAAACCGCAGTAGGTAGTTATTTTTGAATCGACGTGATTTATGAATAATATTCTCTTCGCAATCAATTTATTCAGCGCATTTGATCAGCGTTATCGAGCCTTATAATACGTGAATAGTTATCTCATCAGCAATTACGGCTGTTACCTGAAGGAATTAAACATCACAAAATACTTCTGGCTTCGCCACTTCACTTCTATAAAATTATAATGACAAATTACGCTAACAACTGTAGATATACATATGTATTTCCTGAATTATCATTCTTAACCCTTTCAGGATTCCACTGCTGGACACGGATCACCTCTCAGAATGAGAAGGGTTAAGACTGATTACTTCGTGACTATTAATATGTTTCCATTAGCTTCACTTACATATACGACAAATTGATATTATTCTATTTCTGTAGGATATAAAATAAAATATAAATACTATTCATTTTAAATTATTTTTTTTCAAAAGAATAATAACGTTACGTTACATTTTAATAACGTAACATCACGCGTATAATCTACGAAGAGGTAGTCAGAGGAGTGTAGTACAATCCCACATTTCACCAGTTGCGGTTACGTCCCATTATGGAACAGGTTGTGAGCTATTGATATATACCAGGAGATTTTAAAGTATAAATGTATTCTATATTGCTTTTGACGCAGGCATTGAATGAATATGTGTTAACAGAATTTAATTTTCTCTACATTTCAGTTCGTGTTCTTAGAGTTTGAATTTTTAAACCTATCTAGTGAATGAAACAATAAACCCTAATCAAGCCGTTTCGTGATTAGGACAGTAGCGCTTATATGATGTGGGCTAATTGATCAACACGTGCTCTATCGAGGACTATGTATTATATTGTATCTAAAAAGCTTGAATACAGAATGACTAATCAATTTCTAAAGCACAATACATGAGTAGGTACTAATATTTGTGACTATCATTCAGAATTTCAACAACTTTGATCAATAAGTTACGTGTGGGAACTAAAAACAACACATCGGTCCTTTCAAGCACGACAACAACACAAGTCCTCGCGCAAACAAACACTATAGGGTTAGCGTCCTTCATAAAGCAAAGGTAGTAGAGGATATATAAATAGACGTGCTCTAAATTAGAACAATGATTGTTTTCTTTGTTTCAGTATTAATTGAAATTTGTAAACCGAGTTTTCTTGCATGGTTAATAATAATAATAATAATATCGTGGGACATCTCCACACACGGCCACCGGATCCCAAAGTAAGCATCAAGAGAGCTTGTGTTATGGAAACCAGGTGGCTGATAAATTACACATGTACATATAAATACATACTTATATAGATTTTTTTTACACCCAGACACAGAACAAATACTTGTGCTCATCACACAATTATTTATTCTGGGTGGAAATCGAACCCACGACCCCCGGCGCAACAGTCAGGTTCACTAACCAGTCAGGTTAGCTTGTCGCGTTGTAAATATACTAGCACCTTCTGGTTATTCGATTATCGAGTCAGTGTAACATCAGCAGGCTTACCATGACTTTGCGTTTTTGTGATTAATGTAGATTTCAATGTAATTAAATGTATTCGAACTTCTGGCCGGAATTCTATATTTCATAAAGTACCTTTTATGATATAGCTTTGTTATTCCATTATGCCATTCCATGTAAAACAAAAGTTGGGTAAATATTTGGTTATTTTAATAGATGAATCATAAAATAAAGCATGACGCTACGCCTGTGATTCCCGAAGAGATAGGCAGAGTAGTGTAATACACTCCCACGTTTCACCAGCGTCTATACAGCGGCACAAATCCAAATTCCAAGCCACTACTAGATATTTCTACTAGAAAATCTAAGTCAGATAAATTCAATAGTATCTAACCCGGGAATCGAACCCAAGACCTTATTATCAGCAGTCCTGTTGCAACCCACTCGGCCAACGAGTTATTAATTTAAATTCGAATTTGAATTGGACTTTGGCAAGGGTAATCCGTTGTGAGACCACAAATGAACCGACCGGTCACGATGATATCACTACTGCAAATAATCCAAAATTAATGAGCTCGTAATTAAAGTGTGCTTAGACAAACATGGGGACAGGCTATCAAAGGCTGGGGAAGAAGATTAAACATGGCTGCGTCTGCGCCACGTGCCCGTATTAGAGGACACTTTGTCTGTCAAACATAATAAAATCGTCTGGTTTCTGCAGAACGGACTTTATACCAAAGCAATAAGATTGATATTCGCTTAGTATGAAGGCCCACTATCGGTAATAATAACTTGGCTTATAGTAGGAGTTGACATTGCAACTAGTCTCAACTATCAAGGGATTTGCATTGTAATAGGAGTCTTAGCGATAAGCAGATGAACCTCAAGGAAGTCATAGCTAAAATTAAGTTTTTCTAAGCTCCGACACGTTGCGTTGATAGTTCTTGGTAAGGTCGTTTCTTTTTGGTAGTAAAGTTAAAGCGGTCACTAAAAATATATCAAGTGGAAAAAATTTACATGTTTGTCTACAGATGAAAAATTTGAATCTCAATGTCTTGGCAATATTGTTTCTGTTTATAAAGAGATAACAAATTTTGTTAAGATGTGAAAAATTCATAGTTCTTTCTTTGAGCAAAAAGTCCTTAAACTTTGCCTTCAGAAAAGGCTGAAATAATAATGCCTAAAACCATTGAGGTTGCTAAATGAGCAAAAGGTTTTTGTATCGATTTGAATAAAGCCCCAATCTTTGCCGCAAAGTAAACCGAAAGTTCAGGAGATTATTTTTCTATTATCTTTCTACTTGCTTTTCTTGCCCGATCTTTATATTTTATGGTGAGAAAATGAAGTTGTTTTTGTTACATTTAATAATAAAAAAAAAAAAAAAAAAAAACGTAACTTCACGCCTGTAATCCCCGAAGAGGAAGGCAGAGGAATGCAGAACACTCCCACATAAGAATTTAAAGTTATATGAAATTAACAGCTTCATGCTGAGCTTAAGATATTAATCTATATAGGTATGTAATTAAATTCTTTATCGATAAAATATAAGTGAAACATCGCGTCTGTTATCTCGGAAGAGGTAGGTAGAGGAGTGTAGTACACTTCCATGTTTGACCAGTTAAGTTTACGTCGCTTTATGGTATGGGAGGTGAGTCTATCGCCATACACCAGCACAAACCCAGACTCAGAGCCACCACAAGCTATTTATACGAGAAAATGTAAGTTAGAAACATCCAGAAGCATCCGACCCGGGATTCGAACGCAGGACCTCTCAGTCGCAGTCGAGCTCGCAACCAACACGACCAACGAGACAATCAAAATATAAGTACATGGTAATAAATATATTGCTATATATAAAAATTGAATAACATGATCGTTTTGATCAACGCATCAACATTCCCTTAAAATGAAAATATGTAAGGCTATAGTCTGCCAGGTTGGTCAAGTGCATGTTATCTGACTGCACACGCCGCAGAGAATATTATAGAGAACTCTAAATTGTGCAGATTTCCTCACAATATTTTTCCTTTGTCGTCGCAGTAAATATATTCTTCCAATCATATACCTAGCAAATATTTTTTTATACTTACCTACATTCAGGGAAAGAGCACACCCACGCACAGACATACAAAAGCTTTTTAAAATATCACTTACCTATTTTTTAGTAAAAAAGAGTTGATTAAAAAAATTAATGTACAAATCATTATTACACTAATTCACTGTTTATTTAACAAACATCTACACGCATTAATAACACCGATGATACTATTAAAATTAACACTTCAAATGAGCAACGCACGGCCTGGCGATGCATTATTAAAACAGATAAAACGCCCATTCAAGCTTAAACAACATAATATTAAGATAATATCTCAGCTCAGGTTGGATGTCAAGCTCACTCTGTATTTGCATATTCTATGCCCGATAATACGGGAGAGCGGGACGCAATTGCTTAAATACGATGGGTGTGAAAGAGATAGATTAATACGCTCGGACCACCCAAGTCGCCAGTTCATACGATTCTTGGCTGATTGCGCGCTATAAGTCTTGATAGTTGGATTGGGTATTTAGGGTTCCGTAATGTAGAACTGTTAAACTAATGTAAAACTGCCAGTGTATTTATTTATTGCACATTTAATGATGTACCATAATTAATGAACATTGCTTTAATACAAAAATTAATACATTTTTAATTACATATTTCATTTTTAAATTAGTCTAACATATCGAGGCAAATTATATCAAGGAACTATTGATTTATCCGACAATTTAGTTGTATAATTTTACTAACATGTAATGTCGTAGTGTTTTAAAGAACGATGGTTTACCACATATATTTAAATAATACAGGAGACTTTCTCTGAGAAAGGTTCTTTTCCTGTGAGATTAAATATGGTTTCTTCCTATCTTCTAAATAGGTAAGAGCTTTTAATTACTTATAGACAATTGTAACACTATCAATTCCATAATAATATTGGTAATACGTACTTGGAATAAAGAATGAACGAGAAAAGCAAAATCTATTTATTATCTGTCCTCAGCAGATCGCGCTTAACCAATTATTTTCGGTGCTCGCCATCTTACGGTTGTTTTTTGTGCGCGCTCAGTTTTTGCGTGAAATATATCTTGGCTTAATTAAGATTTCAAGCGGTTACCAGCTTAGGTTCCGAGCCAACGACCTAGAGCTTGTAGGCATTATTAAACTGATGCAGTGTTATGTTCTGACAAAAAAAAGATGAAACCAATAATACTGGCCACTTTCATAGCCGTTGTAAAAAAAACAAAGCCATATTGGCCATTAGCATGACGATAGTTTTTTTATAACGACTATAAATTCAATTAATTGTTACAATGCATTTTCGTATTGCAGAGCTAATAGGGTTCTTTTATGATAATTGCTCTGGATATGGCGTACTCTTTCCCTATATTGCTCCCTCTCTATCTGCTCTGGGAATATATAGATTCCCTATATTCTACTGCTATGCACTCACTTCAATTTAATGCATATCATTGTAGCTGTCGTGATATTAACTGTTTTATAATTCCACTCTTGGGTTTGAGTCATCTCTCTGAACGACATGGATTTAGGGCTTATGGTAGTCTGCCACTCCGGCCAAGCGCGCGACAGACTTTGACGTATCAATCGGTAGAAATATGTTTCCGGTTAAATAGCTTGGTGAAAGGTTGTATTCCATAAATACTTAACAAAACGATAGGTTGCAGTACCGTAGTATAACAATATGGACACAGTGACCTACGAAAGTCAGAAAGCAAATCTGGACACTTTAAGAGTTGTCCAGAATGCTGTATAAGGCGCGGGAAGTCTGCCTCTATGCACTTGGCTGAGGTCTTTGGCTGAGGTCTTTGGCTGAGGTCTTTGGCTGAGGTCTTTGGCTGAGGTCTTTGGCTGAGGTCTTTGGCCGTAACGCTGCGCATTCTGTGAGGAGACAAGTGTCCACCAGTAGAATAAAGGTTGATGTAATCTGTTGGTCCTATGGATACAGACTCTGACTACGGATTCAGAGATTGTGGGTACAGTCCCACTCGAATCAAATATTCGTGTGATGGGCACGAGTATTTCTCTTGAATTTGAAAGTAAAATTATCTGTGGAAGTACGTATTTATAAATTATCCAGTTATGTAGTTTATCAGCTGTCTGTTTACATATAGACCCAAGCTTTGTTTAGTTTGGGATCGGATGCTTCTTTATGAAAAGGCCGGAGATATTGTTAAATTACCACCCTACTATCGCTAAAGATCACAAAATATTTTAGCTACCTTTACCTTTAACTACATTAGCAATGTATGTGCTTCAGTCACAATACTCCTCATGAATCCACAATGAATTTAAAAAGCTATCATGTCATAGGACTATAATAAGAGCAGTCGTTAATTACAATTTTTAGTTATTTAGGTAACATTTATTTGACAAATCACAATGTGCTGCTTGTCGTACATGAATGAAAGTTTTTTTGTTTCTTTCTTTTATATTTGTGTATCCCTGTTTTACCACAGGACTAGGTACAGCACCCATTCATACATTCTAGTCCTCACCCACATCATTTTTAAAGTTAGAATCAATTTAATCTTAGTTAATGGATTTCATAAATAATACCCGCCTCACTGTTAACTGTTAACTTGCGTAAGGTTTATAAATTTATGTAATTGACGTACTTTTAAGTATCTTAACTATTTTATTAACTTTCCACTCCATGAGTACAAGCGTGAGTCTGCAATTACTTGAGTGACACAAGGATCAAGACTAGTCCGCGGTGTCGCAGCGGTGAGCTCCAGTACATCGTGGCAATAGTGCAGCGATAGATTTTTTGATCTGCGCGCCGATTGTGCGCCCGGCCACTTGGAAACACACGGGACAAATGTTGACGCGGTGACGTTCAAAGTTGGCACATTTCTCCGTGAAGCAACGCTTGAACCAGTATGTATAATAAAGTTAGGTTTCCGTAACCATTACGTACGTCATTATTACAACTCTTTTATCGCTCCACTGTTGGACAGAGGTCTCTCCTTACAATGAGAATGACACGTGAGATTAACATAAAAATTCAAAACAATGGTTTTTCGTTTCTTGAAACAGACACAGTGTATTTCCTCAAATTTTACACTTGCATTAATACCGAGTAATAAGCAGTGAAAACAGCGCGCATATGACGAGAGTAATGAGTGTAGAAGGCATAGCTCAAATCTGTAAAGATATAGATATTAGGCACTGGTTCCTCTCCCCTACCCTTAAGAGACCAGACGTGATGATGTAACAACAACGTCGCACGTCAGCTTGTAATTTCAACCCGTGTGTACCCGTCTGTTTAGCTCCCAAGCTATGCCGTGATTGATTCCACTGAGTGTTTGTGTGCACTCCAGCACGCGGCCGCGGCACTTGTCGTAATAACTTTAACAATAACTGTTTGGGTTACTTAAGTGTACTCACGGAGTTTGGGACTGCGGTTTGATCGCTTGTAATCGGTTAT
>DVPF01000004.1:0-19476 GCA_018239045.1 Yanguna cosyra | reverse complement strand
TAACTTGCGTTATACGATTGCTCGGGTTTTATACCAATGTTAAGTAAACAAACGTAGAGAACCGTTTACAACTCACTGACGATCCATTTCCAAGTTGAAAACTTTATTTGGGTGTAACATCGCGCCTCTAATTCCCGAAGAGGTGGGCAGAGGAGTGTTGTACAGTCCCACGTTTCACTAGTAACATTTACTGTTTATTTAGGTGTGTGGTTAGGAATAATATAACGTAACATCACGCCTGTAACCCCCGAAGAGGTAGGCAGAGGAGTGTAGTATTACACTCCCACGTTTCACCAGTAACGTTTAGATCCCCTTATGAAGTAGGTGGTGAGCCTATTGCCATATAGCGGGCACGAATCCAGACTCCGAGTCATTACTAGAAAATATAAATTAAAAATCTAATAGTACCCGACCCGGAAATCGAACCCAGGACCTCTCGATCGGTAGTCGCACTTGCAACCAACACGACCAAGGAGGCAGTCACGAGTTTTCTTATATCTTGTTTAATATTATAACATAGTTATCTTGTAATGACAAATATACAATATTATTTATCTAAAAAAGTGGTTTAGACTACTTTTGATAATTATTAATGTTTTCATTTTGATAACTATTAATGTTTGGGTTTTTTCCTTAAAATATTTATTTTGGAATGGAGAGTACCTACAATTTATGATATGTACGTTATGTATATAACATTCAAGCGGAAAAAAAACATGTTGCATTGCCTTTCTATACGATAATTTTATTAATGCTACATGTACACAGATGTTTTAGTATCGTTACTTAATATTTGTCTGTATTGTTTAAAAAAAATATAAATACGAGATATGTTTTTAAATGCGTTGAAATTAATTTATGTAAAAAAATTCAAGATTTCAATTCCATGTATATCGTCACTTGTACCGATTTATGTATATTAGGAATTAAAGAGTCAAAAGACACCGGCAGCCATTTTGGATTTATGAGAATGACATAAGCGTAAATGGCGGGAAAGTCAGTTTTTCTGTTGGAAATAATTATGCAGTTGGAGCGTGCAGAAAAAGTTAAGTCTCGAAAGTGTAGTTGAAGTTTTGATACAAACTAGTTTTGGGGCAGCACCGAGGTATATTAAAATATTAGCTGCACGCACAGCACTACATGTAAAGGTAGTAAGTAGCTGTCTCTAGTATTCTGATAACAATATTTCTCAAGTACGTATGCTATAATACACTTCTTTAACATCATACGCCATTATTAAATTAATTTTTATGCATATTTTATATGATTAAATAGTGGTGAAAATTACAATAAATACAAAATTAATGGGGTATAGTCGTCGAGAACTACAATGAATTGTAATATATGTCACAACGTTAAAGAAAGCTTTATTTCAGAGGGGCGTAAAGGTTGCGCACATATTTATTTTTACGCATCCTTCAAACAACGGATTAATAAGAAAAATACTAATAAACAAAAATCTCCTTTTCTACATCTGCATTATATATCATACTCTTTTACGTTCCAGGTAAGCCCAAGGAAGAGCCTGGATACGACCATTTTGGGATCAACAAAAAGAATAAAATGATCAACACATACAGCAAGGCGAAAAGTACTATTACGTGCACGTCCACTAGTACTTCCTCCACCAACACTAACATGCGAACGATGTTCGGGTCTTTGTCCGACAGACTTCAGCTCATTGATACCACGCCGACCGGCGAAGATCCGTATCAGCTAGGCGAGGCGGATCTAAGGGAGCAATCGCCCATTCCAAAGCTGATGCTGCAGAAGACCACACACGGTCGGATGAAGGTGTTGGACCAACCGACCCGGCGGATATACGACCCGGACTCGCCCGAGCCCAACACCTCCAAGGCGCGGAACAATCGCTTCCTCTCGAGCACCTTCACGGCGGATTTGAAAAAGGAGGCGAAGACGATGCTCACCCAGGAACCGGATCTGGGTCTCGTGAAGACCGAGTCGGATATCGACTGGCGCGTGTACTCGCCCAAAACGAAAACGAGCATTGAGACGTGCGCGAGCGCCACCCCCCCGCTTCCGTTAGGCGACTTCACGTTCGGCGACAGCTTGAGCAACGCCGCGTCGAACATATCGTTGGACTGCAACGAGTTCCAAGACCTTTTCACGTCGGATTCCGCGCTCAATCTCGACGACCTGAACGTTGACACGAACTTCGGCACTGGTCAGAAAGCGCCAACGGAAAGGTCGAAGAAGCGGGCGGGGCGCACATCGGGCTTCAACACGCCTCTCTTAGATTCGCTTGTAAGTAACATTTAATTTACTAGACTCGCGAAACCATTATAATGCTTAACGACAAAATGTAGAATTAATCACATCGGAAACCGAAGAGGTGCCAAGCACAGAGAAGTGGCGTGGGAGGAAAATTTAGCGTATTTCCACCTTCATCGCTAATTTTCACAAACATTACGAAGGAATGAAGTTTTTATTGTCCCTTATTTGTATTTCTTGAGATTCGCAATTCCATTTATAATTGATAATTTTCTTTACTTCATTGTTGATATTCGCTTATTAGATTAGTCGTATATATTAGTATAAAAAACGACGAATTTGTATTTTGCTCTTTTCGAATTCTACTTTTGACATGTGGCAATTCAAGTTCTTGTGAAAGGCAATGAGTGCCTTCGTTTCCGAACTTGATGGGAACTCTCCCGGAGCCGCTGATGCGCGCTTCTTATATTGAATATGCACTTTCTTAGCACGTTTCAGTTTAATAATTTTTAGATTATAATAAAAATTGTTGATTGTGTGTTTTTATTTTATTTATTTCATTCAAAACATATCCTCGTATCATTGCACTACTGTCATAGATGAACAATTTATTTTCACACGTTTAATGTTTTATTAGACATTAGCTACATATAAGTGTTCTTATAAAACAGCATTATCACTAGACTTGAATATTTTCACAGTTAAGCATAGAATACAACGATTTTATTAGCTATCCGGAGTTTTAAAAAATATAAAATAATTTTAAATCATACGTTTTTGTCCTGTTAGGGTTAGTTTGCGGTACTTTTAGGATTGTACTTCAGCCACGCTTATGGAATTCGTGTTCATACGTTATCTCTTAGGGAAATATCTCATGGTGTCTATGATATCTAAGGGGATAGGGAGGATAAAGCCTTCACTTAACTGATACACATTCGCGACATTATGCAGAATGCAGAATTTTTATTCTTTTACTTATATACCTGAACATATACGACGAGTACTTTGACGTGTATGTATATCTCAAATTAGGAAAATGACAAACCTCTATTGTGGGTACATATTTTCATTACCATAGTATTATTTTTTCTCAATTTGTTGTTAATCGAGTTATATATATCGAAGTCGAAAATATTACACCTGCAGTTAACAAATTGTAAGTATAGTTGACTTTGTCGTAAATATGACCATTAAAATGTTATCTAGTAGAATGCCTTGTGTGTCTAGTGGGTTAATGCGCGACTACTGAGGTTCCGGGTTCGTCCCCCGGGTCGAGAAGATAATTCCTGGGGTTTTGATAACTTGAAATTCTCAGTAGAGCACGGAGTCTTGGATTTGGGTCCGATGTATAGTAATTGGGCCACTTAAAAGGACGTTACCATATTGGTAGGATATTCAAAAAGTTATTTAAAAATATACAAGAATGAGTAAATATATTTACATGTAAAAAGACGAAATGTACGAAGCTAGACGTCGTTTTGGATAGTGCGTTGACCTAAACTCTAATTAGATTACCGAACTACGATACAGTTGAAAGTTTTTAGACTGCGCTCTGAATGTATTTAGGCTCGATAATTCTGAAAAAAAAACTTAGTCAAATTCCGCCGAAAAGGGAACGAATGCAAATGCAATTAATGCATGTTATATCTGAGATACTTCAATTGATATTACATAATATCTAAAATGGAAGGATGTTTAATTAGGATGGGAAACACATTTATAATTAAATGCAACTAAAAGCAACCGTCACCGTCAGATACACAACCAGATAGTGATAGGACACAACACAATGCCACCAACACGTCGGCGATTTAAAGAGAAAAGAGAAACATAAGTAATCTGTCTTAGATGTACTGGAGGTCTCTTACTGGGGCGGATGACGGTGAACGGAGCGAGGCGCCTGTAGCTAACTTGCCGTCGCCTCCAAAAACCGAGTTATCTGTAGATACAGCGTCGCCACTAACCGCCGAGTCGCGTCTGAACATCACACAGGTGAGTGTGGGATCTAATCCTATAAGCGTTTATATTACAATTTATTTTTCTCGCACCATCGCCTCATCTCATTTTGGCACTCGAACGTACGTACCGGCTGTGCAGTTTGACGGGTGTGTGATTGTTTCGTGTTTTGTTTGTTTTCAGAATCAACCCATGGACTTCAAACCCATTGAGCCTCAACTGCCCACTACGTCTAAGGGGAGCAAGCGCGGCAGGAAGAGGGCGCACTCGACCACCGGTCTCGGGAAACCCGCGAAGGTCCCACGGGCTCCGGCCAAACCTAGAGCGAGGGGACGAGGTATTTACGTTATTTTTGACCAATCCCAAACTTCATTCATTCTTAATAATTAGAGGAGACCTTTGAAAAATCTCTTCCAGATAATAATATTTGTGTTCATCACACAAATATTTCTTCTGAGTGGGAAATGAACCCACCACCTCGGGTGCAATGGCCAGGTTCACTAACCACTGCTTCAAAGAGCCAGTCGAGGCCAGATTTATTACCTATATATTAAAAAAAGTAATGGACCATTGGCGGTATATTTAGTACTATAGTAGTAGTACTATACTCACGCCTTGTCTCTATTGTTAAAGGTAGATACATATTTTAAGTGAGTAAAGTACTGTGTCTGATGTTTGTCTCCTGCTGCTAGCCATTGCTTCAAGACATAATAGTAGACATCACATCAAGGAGGAAGGCTGGAGCCGGTCACTTCCCGTGTCCGAGGGAAAAACAAAGCAATAGGGTCATTTTTTATTCATTTTTAGTATTGACATTGTATAATGGTATTTCAGAAGGGTAGTTACCCTTAAAATGGAGTTCCATTTTTTACCAAACCATTGACAAACTGACGCCTTTCGTTTGCCAATAGGGCGCGGTAAGAAGGTTCCACCGCCGGCGCGGAGCACCACGGCGGAGTACCACACGCACGTCGGCGACTCGGACGTGTCATGGTACTTCGGCCTGGATCCGGAAATTAAGGTTGACGACATCGATACACCCAACGAGCAGAAGTCCGCCACCGTCGAGGTAGGTACCAGTTTGTGGATACTGCCACGTCTGTGTCTATTTTAATCTATGTATTCTACAGCACTTGCATCGCTCTGTGTCTGTTGAAAGGTTCGATCCAGTAGATGTGTTCAGAGATGTGTTCGCCCAACTTACTTTTCAGGGTAGCAGGGTGTTTCTAAGAGTACGGATAAACGTAATATTGAATGTAATAAGTACGTTATATAACGGTATACGCACACACAGTAGAAGGGCACAAACACTTTCGACTGAATAAGATTTGCTGAGTTCGTAAATCAAATATAGGAGTGACGTGAAATCGAACCCGCGACTCCTTGCATGACACATTCGCAATATGACTAATAATACAAACGCGCGAGTCGTGTATCTAAAATCGATGATATAGTAAGAGTTATTTATATTCCATTATTTTTTTTGACCTGCAATATGACAGTTTGTATGATGACGAAGCGCTGAGATACGATTAGTCGTTTTGGACACCATAAACACAGATATTCAATCTTAAATATGCCTAACTCAAGGGGTTCAGGGTTCGAATCTGATCACCTACCTCTGACTGTAGGGTGTAATGTGCGTTTTAAAAGTATCACTCGGTACAGTATAAGGAAACATTGTGAGACACGATGTGCTCAGGGCCAGCGTGGTAGACTATGGGCTCGAGCCTTCTAAGTCTGAGAGGAGAAAAGAGTTCAACAAAGAGTCAGCGATTGACCTTTAATAAGAACTAAAGCCGTAATTGACAGAAATTATTATTGGCATTCAGGAAGGACGTGAATTAAATTTTAGTATCAATTTACTCAAATGCAAAGCGTCTAAATTTTACATATTTTAAAATTTTAGGAAGACTGTGTTATGATTATCTTAACAGAATTGTATTGAGGGAATTGTAAGAATTGTTGAAGGCTACTTAAATTTTACATGCATATCATCGCGAGGATTAGAATATTGTATTACCTATGCGTGAGCAAGCGGTGTTTGTTCGAATGGACCGTAATCGTTGTACCCATTCAATTCAAACTTTATTCCAATTTTAAATTTCTCAACTAAAATTACACGAACTTCCCACTGATAATGCGCGGCCCGAGTGTTAAATGCTTTTGCTTTTAAACCCTAAACCACCCTGCGAGTACGAACATTCGACGATATCCCGCGAACTTCTGAAGTGTTGCGCATCAGGAGATCGCTCCGCGACTCATGCCACGATTGTTAGTTAGGCTTGTCCGTAGGTACCGAGGTGGCGGGAGAAACCGTTCACCGGCCTCGACTCGGTCGAAGGTACGGAAAATGTCGAAGATAGGGCGTACGAGAAGCGTCATCAAAAACTAGAGGCTGAGGAACGGCGCCAGCTCAGGTATGTACATGCATTTCGATACGAACATGTCCCCACAACTATCCACTGCCCAAGCTTCCCTTGACCGTGTAATGATTGTGAAAATGTTGTTTGGCGAATGTTTGTCGTGATTGTAAATATGTAGTCTTGTACATAAGTGTCACTTATGTTCGGTGTGCCTTGAAAGGAATGTTATTTTAGCGCCTTTGCTTTTCAATGTGGAATTTAGAACAGCTGAAGCCCACATCGGAGGCTGCCGTGAGCACCTACCATATTACGTTTGATATAACTTACCGCCTTGCAAGCGGGTGAGGTTGTGACGTCAAGATGAGACGTTACTCGCCTTTGTATATATATAAATGTTGTAATTTCCGAAGTATTAATTTAAAATGTTAGACCTCCATACCGGGAAAAGATAGGGGATTCCCCCCTGCGCATTAACATTTACGACTGTGCTTTTAATATTTAAACGTTCCTTCAAGTGCCCCCTATTTCGCTTCAACGTTGAACATATTCGTGTAATGTTGTAGTTAATGCTGTTTTTTTGTCATAATGTTTAGCGTATATGTATAGTTTTAAAGCATATTCCACTGCGTGGTTTGATGATGCTTTGACATTAGGCCTAGCTAGTGTTCTAGTTAAGCTTGCTAGACGTTTAAGCATGTTGTAGGTAGTTGTGGTAGAAAGTTATTTTGTTTTCTTGTTGCACAACATAGTTTCAGTTCACGATGTAGTGTATTATTAGTAAGCCAACTAGTGTGGGTGAATGTTATTTTATTTAATTTTTCCCTGTTATCGGGTAAACGGTGTCTATATACAGTTTATTGAAACAACTAGCTCACATTTCGGCTCTCTATGAAACACTTACTGCATCTGCAAACTATGAGTGTATTAAAAATTAAACGTTGTTGTGAAATAAGATACGAGAATTAAGGCAGAAGCGTGTTTACTGTACACAGAAAGAAAAAGATAAATTCTCCATCAGTCATTCTCTCTCTCACTCTATCGGCCATTCAAGCCCTTGCCCAAAATGCTTGTCCTTTATATTATGGCCCGTGTTCTGCTTCTATTGTATTCGTTATTTTGTTTTTAAGGGGATATATATGAAACACATGGACATAATTATAATAACTACATGAGCCATGTACAAGCGACCGATATACAAATACGCTTCTATTGCCTTTAGCAAACAGGGACATGAAACCGGGATTCAGATCGGGCTTTCATTGCTTTATTTAATTTGAATGTGTAATTTATTTGTTTCTTATATTATTTATTGAATACTGTTGTAACAAAACAGGAAGCTATGCAAGTTTAATGTTATTTCTATAATTTTTTGTGTAATTATGTATTGTATTAATGTTCTTAGCAGAGTTGCCAATACCTGTTTTTTAAGGCCCCAAAATTCAAAGTCAAGTTCCCCAAATTCGGGGAGAAAAATCCAATTTCCCAAAAATTCCCCACATAAAGAAATCATAGGAAAAAAAAGATTTAAAAACAATAATTTAAAAATACAAAAGTCGAGTATATCGAACATACTCGTAATGTAATCTAAAAATGATCCTTATCATAAATGTGATCGATTATTTATTATTACTTCTTAATAATAAAATATATGATAGTTTATCGGTATATGTTTGATATGTTGAATCCCCCACATTTCCCCGCATAGCACCAATCCCCACACTATCCCAAAATGAGTTGGAGTTCCATTCAATTCGGGAAATTTCCCACAGATTGGCAACACTGTTCATTACAAATACTGCATAAACGCAAGATTTCAGGCATTTAGAGTCCGTTATTTAGCAAAATTAGGTCTCGTATTACGTCATAGGTATTTCGCAAGCGTCAGTAATTTCTAGTTGTCATTTTACTGTAACAGTTATAAAATTCGTAGAAAACTTCTACGATTACTTAATTTTGATAAACATTATGAACCAATGTTGTGCCCCGATATTGGACCCCTGTATCCTCTCCTGTAGACAGAATTAAAATCCATAGTGTAACACGCTGGCCAAGCTTTATCAGGTTTCTCACGCCTTAGAAAGCATTATGGAGAAGCCTCATCTGTGTAGGTTTCCTTACGATGTTGTTCTTGACTGTTATAGCAAGTAAAATGTAATCTTAAAAACGCACTTAACTTAGTATGTAGTCAATGATGCGGGTCTCATTCGAACTCCAAGCCCCCAAAAGTGAGGGAATCGCATATAAACCACTAGGATACTACTTCTCATTAAATGCGTGGAAACAGTATCGAAAAAAATGTCGAAATATACAGGCAACCTATTTATAACTCACAGTAGTAGAAAATGAAAACAACCACATTGTACTTACATATTTAATGGTAATAAATTATTATTATTAAGAAAATGGAATAGTGCACATTCTTAGACGGCCTGTATAAGTAAGAAAGGTATTTACGACGATGTGTAGGTATGCAAAAACTATTCAGCTCGACAAACACCTAATTTTTCATACACTTATAATGTAGGCCACGAAATTGTGATACTAATGATAAGATAAAGAGATAAAGTGTAATCCATGGTTCTGTCAGTACATTAATGGTTACTATTTAATCTTAATTTTTCTTCTTCTCCTTCTCTAGTAGAGTATGCTACCAGGCTTTGAGATCGGCTTTTATACAACTGACCTAGATTTAGACATAACAATAAAGTACATACTTGTGCTTTATGAATTATGTGTTATACTTTAAATAATAATGAATATCTCTGTTTTCGGTGAAATATTGATACAAACATGTGGATTATGCAGAAACTTCTAGAAGAATCCGTACATTCCTTATAGTTTTCTCACTATAGCTCTGGGTTGATAGACAGAACGCCTCTACGAACCATGACGGTCCTATGTTAGACTTAGTTAATAAAGTAATTGAAAGTAATAAAAATAATGCATATATTACAGTTTTCGATAATACAATTGTCTTTTTGTGTATACTTATTTGTAATACATGATACTTTTGTTTTTATAACATTGCTTCATAAATATGCATGAATTTAAAGGTGTTTATACACCGTACTTGATAGCTTACCTGTAAACTAGCCACTGGGTAAAGGTTTATGCCGATAAAACGTCAAAACGTTCGCGTAATTATATTATTGTCGTGTACAAAATAAATAAGATCTTGCAAATCCTGGCTCAATGCATTAGTTATATGTAAACAGGGACTTATAATATTGTAGTAGTAGTCTGCTTTGTGATATTTAATTAGGGTAATGATTCGGGAGCATGTGTACATTTTTTTTCCAATTTAATTTAATTCACTTGTAACACATGTATACCTACAAATTTATCTTTTTGCATTTCCCTATGAAGGTAGGAAGTCTCAAGGCTTTTGTATGACCTTTTCACGCTGATTACCACTTTTTATAAAACATATTGACCTTAATGATAATAGTTTAAGGTAAAATGACATCGGAACCATGGACAATACATGATAGGATATCAAAATTATTTATTAGATTTTTTACTTATTACATTATACTATTACTGTTTTACCGTTGTATTCCAATTCACGTTATTATTACTAAGAATTTAGTAAAAACAACAATCGCTACGTATGTATGTACAATTTGAAGATAATCCTCACATTGGTTGTAGAACATAATCTATATATAACACCCTACTCAGCATGAATTGATCGTCGTATGCATGTCGAGTTGTGTATTGTAACATTATTTTGTAATAGTCGCGGTCGGATTTCTATCCGCCTTAGTGGAAGTGAAACAGTTTGCAATCCAACATGTCGTAGTTCGAACGTGGCAGATTCTAGCTGTCTTTACTCGTGTAGTATTCATCAACTGAGTTCAATATGGCTTGTCTTTTGATATGTCACTTTTTATTCACATTCAGACCGATTTAGTTCACATTCAGACCGTTTTACATACATAATTATCACGTTTTTTATTTTAATCAAACGCAATTCGTTATTCATAATCATGCACAATTTTATGGTACTCGAACGTCGTGTGTATCGATTATTTATTTATGTGGAATGTGTACGTCTCTGTGACTATGTGTTGTCGTAATTTATTAGCATGTATTGGCAAATTCGATGAGCTGATCGTGAAACGCCACCAGCACACGGAAATATTACGAAAAGTGGCATTTAAAATGCCTTATCTTCCTAAATTTAACTTCTTTGTTGTTCGTGTACGTATACTTGTGCTATTTACCTTTCGATGTCTCCATCAGATTTGCCAGTTGGTACAATATACTTTTTAAAATTGGCTGAATATGACTCCCCTATTTACTTAAGTTGACAATGTATTTTTTATTTTCCAATTTCCCGACTCGAACTGTGACCGAGACGACCGTATAATCTTCTCCTTTTTCTTCCTTCGATATTCTGATAACTAATTATTCAATTCAGCCGATAATAATAAGCAAGTGAAACTGTTGTGACTATGAAAGTCAGTGCTGTAAGGTATCGATCAAATTTAACGTTATCGTGTTGTTGAACGCACTAGTTTGATTAATACCTTAGGGCACGTTCACATGTTGCTTTTAATATTTATTCGCAATTTATCTAGTGGCGTGTAATACGTTGTTTTTGTTACATACGATGTGTATATTGCATCGAATCAAATGCGAACGATGACTACGATGACAGGGTCCGGATGTACAGCAAGAAGTAGAAGTAAGTCTTCTCATGAGATTTGAAATAAAATGGCAATTATCGATCGCGACAATTTTAGTATAGAATGGAAATAGCTAAAGTGTACTTCTCTAGTACCCGGTTTCACAAGTATAGCATATCTAAGTATGTTACAGCACTATCCTTGACGTTACCTTGCTACAATGAGATACTGAGCAATGCTTACCATTTATCGATGCCTTAAATTTGACACGAAAATGTCCTTTATGATTATTAATTAAAACGCAACGTTAGTGGCTCCCATGTTATGTAACGTCACGTCTGTAACCGCCGAAGAGGTACGCAGAGGAGTACAGTACAGTCCCACGGTTCACCACCCATGTTTCATATCAACCGATGACTCAGCTCACCAATATGTGAGTAAACAGTCACATAACCAAACGGAAAAGAATACGTCTGGTCACTGCGCATATTCATTTTCTCCACATTCCTGAATGCTTCGCTGCTGCTGCGCCTTGGACTTTAAGCCGCCGACAGGGACAAAATATATGTCTTCAAAATGTGGCGTTGGCGCCAACTTCTCAAAATTCCTTGGACAACGTTTTTGATATCAACTGTGAAGTGTTGAATAATTCAGAGAACACAACTATTGTCTCCGATTTTTTT
This sequence comes from Yanguna cosyra, assembly GCA_018239045.1. Classification (NCBI taxonomy): domain Eukaryota; kingdom Metazoa; phylum Arthropoda; class Insecta; order Lepidoptera; family Hesperiidae; genus Yanguna; species Yanguna cosyra. The sequence continues at coordinate 7,608 of DVPF01000004.1, read as the reverse complement.
GCAACGTGTCCTTCACTGTTTAAGCCGCATTTCATGTAGTAGACAATAATCAGGATTGCCTTATAGCGACCGAGAAAGTAGAAGGAAAGAGAGCTGTAGCTCGTATTCGAAAAAGTCGGTCAAACCGCATGACAGAATAATTAGATATACCCGTTAGCGGCGCGCTTCACCACGCGGCTCGTCGTGACGCGTGGAGACTCACTGTGGCTAAATTGATGTGGAATGTGGAGCGTCGCTGTCTTCGGCACCGGAGGAATGGTTAAGAACATCAAGATATAAATAGAAATATATACATGCCAGGCACTCGAGATCTTGGGCGACCTCCAATGCGGTGGACGGATCAAATAAAGAAGATTCTGTATGGTGCCCTTTATGCGTGAAAGGGTGGGACTGCTCTCAGGGACGAACGGTGGCGGTAGGTGAAGCGAGGCATCAACCATGATGACCACGACCTGAGCCAAGAGTGCAACGACGTAAAACGACGGTAGGTGCACTCCTTGGATGACTAGTAAACATACTAATTTGTTTCTATTTGCGCCATTTAAATACAATAGATGTTAATGTACAATAGATGTTACAAACAATTTATTCGATTTAAAATCGAAAGTGGATGGACATTCAAAATATATGCTACAGAAGAATTTCGGCGAGTATGACCGCGATTCCCACTGTGGTTTGCTTTTGATATTATGAATGATATTGCAACGAAACCGGGTATAGGAGAGGTAAAACAACCTTGAATTTGGTGGTCATGTTACAGGGTACTAATGATTCTAACACCTGCCTATACTAAGACGGCCCGAGCGAACGTGTCTGTCGAATCGGTTTATACACGTAGCCGCATTAATTTTGGACTGATCAGTTCAAATATGTTAATAAAACGTTCTATACATCATTTGTATAGATAATATGTAATATCCACTCAATCATATTGATTTAACTGACCATGTAATGAATTATACGGCCTGATCGGTTCACAAATTATTTTGAACAGTGTACTGTCTATTTTTTTGCTAATAGTATAGTGTGGCTGTCGCGAATTTGAATCGTGTACTACAATCACGATTCCCGGCAGAGGTTGCTTTGCACCTGTCGCCACTGCGATTTCACATTCAGGGTGGGAACGTTAAGTGTCCCACTTGATGCCCGCCGTCGATTTATTGATTAAAGCACGAAGGAAACAAAAAAACAACTGTTAGAAATATCCAAAACGCAAGTTCAACAAAGACAGTGCATATGTGTAAAAAAATAATAAAGCAAATTGTATGAAGCGATAGTGCACCTTTCATAAATAGTGTAAGCTGTTAAATAAATAAGTTTGTAATATGTATGGCATTTCTTTTTATTATAAAATTTCATCGAATATCATATAGTTTGCATGGCATCAACGTTAGCCGAGTTTTGTAAAAAGATTTTTTACACAACTCGCTAGACACTTAACAATTCCACCCTGTTTTTATTGAATTTTATAATATAATTGATTTTAATGAAATTTTTCTCTATTGTTTCATTAGACCGAGGGATACTTGTTAAATTACCTTTAAGGTATTAATAACCAATTTTATATAATTATGTTTTTATTTTGTTCCAAATGATAGTTGATACATGATCACTCAAATGATTCGTATGGGTTGGAGGATAACGCCAACTTGAATGTTTAATTACCTTTTTTAATTTTTCAAATTTCAATGTACAACTATCAGTTTATTTTTTAATGTAAAAGTGAACATTTGTTCTTTACGACATAAATATACAGCCTTGATTATGGTGTGCATGATCCATAAATTGACGCTCCAGCGCTAACAACTATTCTAATTTTCATTTTTTACTGCAGCTGCAAACATGTTGATCGATAACAATGTTATTGATACATTTGTTTATATTTAATAACAATCACGAAAATCTGATTATTGGCTCATTTCGCTTCACGCTGGGCCCGATGCCCGCCGAGCTACTTCTTGAATATCTGCTACTATAGCATGCTACCATACCATGCTACCATACCATAGAATAGTTGTTAGCGTTAGACCTTTGTAATCCATTCCGAAGTCACTTGTTTTGACACTCGCTACGACCGATCTGTCAATATAACGCTTTATATTTACTTAAATATATATGTATATTACGGTTTTTACACTTTGCACAACAAGAGTGGCTCCCACCTTCGGAAATGTATTTCATTAATTTTTCTAATTGGCTTAAATGCGCATGTAGACTTTTATAAATAGCCAGTTACGCCCTGGGTTCCATTCACGTGAACTCTACAGGCCTTATCTTTGTTTCTTTTTCACCATAAGTACTCTAGTTTTTGCCGACTGCAAACGCCGCTTTGTCGTTGTTGGTTTTCGCCCTTTTGAGCGCCCTTTTAATGGCTCGGCCTTTCCACTTTTAGAATGGCGGCACAAATAATTCTACACCTCTCAAAGATCCACTCAAAATGTTAAACTTATATTATTAATGGACCGTTATTAATGTATTATTGTATTGTTATGGAAACTTGTTGTCTCTATCAAATTCATTGAAATAAAATACCTGTGAAATAAAAAAATTAAATGAGCTTCCCAGTTTTCTCTCCAAAATTACAATAAAAATCCTCTTATCTTTCAAAATTTTTTCTGTTCGATCCTTCGTTGATTCCGTATTCGAAATTCAAAAATTAACACTAATGTTAAATATCCAATGCAATTCATTAGTCTGATATATTTTTTTCATTTTACAAGTACAACTGAATTCGGAAATGAGCTCGGTCGTAGAAAATGACGCTACCAAATTGTCAGTTCACTTATTTTGCGGCTCCTTTCATATACTTTATAGTCTTAATGAAGCAAATCTTACGGTGATAATATTGTTATTACGTGCTAACTAGTATGTAGATATGTACATTTACGCACTGGTTGAAACAGATTTTTCAGCCTACTTCGTGTCGCGGTGTCTGACTAGATCTGTCACATTGGATTGTTATTCGGTATAGTACAGTTACTAGATAGTAGATAGTTACTAGGTATAGAACAGTCATGCAAAATAGTTGTAGAGAGCAAACTAATAAGTGACCGGTGTATATTACTAAAGCTTGATTTAGTTGGTCGATTATTACGCAATAGATTATCATCGTTGATTAGGTAATACCTAGACGACAAGATCTAGTCACCGCTTCTAGTGTTGCGTGTAAAATAGACCATATTATAATGTAATCCACAGAGTTCAAATTAGGAATTGTTCTAATTATGTTTTAGAAAAATAGGTCACGAGAAAACATTCTTAATATAGGTTAGTGAAACACATCATACACACCGCTTGCTTGCTCCTGAAAGAATGTTTGACTTATTTTGAAATTAATTTCCTATGTATAATCTTTGGAGCTATCACTACATAGTGTAGATAAATATATATAATATGTATATATTAATGAATATTAAATGAAATAAAATATTTGGCTTTATTTTTTTCTTAGCTTTCCCTTATATTCGAAATTGATTTTTAAAAGTTTTGTACATAAAATGGTAAAAAGCGTGTGTGACTTGCGAGTAATTGCCAGATGCTATGAAATTTAGTGGCTTGTGTTTTTATACACATTGTTTTTCACATACTTATCCTCTTTACATGCCCCCAAGTATCATAAAAAGAAATTTGTGAACATTTGAATATATACTGTTTCGTTGGTCGAGTCGGTTGCAAGCGCGGCTGCCGATCGACAGGTCCTGGGTTCAAATCTCGGGTCGGAAACTGTTTGATTTGTCTAACTTAGATATTCTAGTAGAAATTTCTGATAGTGGCTCGGAGTCTGAATTTGTGCCAGGTGTATGGCAATAGACTCACCACCTATTCCATAATGAGGCGTAAACGTAACTTATGAAACACTTCTCTGCCTACCTATTCGGGGATTACAGGTGTGATTTTACGTCCGTTTACGTTGAATATAAAATAATTTTTTGTCACGATTTTATTAATCAAGTTACTTGTAGTATTATACCATATTGTATGCCCATAATATATTGTTAGGTCGATTTGAGGTAAATGTGAATTTCCTTTAAAAGACTAATTAACTACACACATGTCACTTGAGTACCTACTGAGGTTTGTTTTTGTTCAAAATAATATACTGATTGTTAGCCATCAATCACTGTTGCAAAATTATGTTTAAAGTTACCAATAAGTGATAGATTATAATCATCACAGTGTCAATACGGGTTTGTTCACAGTGCACTAATAAAACAATATACAACTAAATAACACTGCACCTATGTTTCATAATCACTACATACATACATATATGCGCATAGTGGCTAGCGTACATGCACATTGTATCAGAACCTTGAAGCGATATCGCGTGGCGTTGCAGCGAATTCAGCATCACACTGCTAAAAAAATGTAAAACGTCATCAGCTAAGAATACGGCTACCGACGCGACGACTTGGCTGCGTAGGTTTTTGGCTGCTAGAATGAAGTATATTACAACAAGCTTAATATAATTCTCGGCTGGGCATAGGTCTAACTGCGGTGCGACCGATGTGGGTGGCTTAGATTTCAGAATATTTTGAAAGCTTTCAAAATGGTTTGTCGACATTTGTCCCACAGCATGAACCGGGTCTTATGATTTTATGTGCAAAGGAAAATTTGACTGCCTCGTTGGTAGTGTTGGTTGCAATCGCTACTGCCGTTCGGGAGGTCCTGGGTTCAAATCCCGGGCCGGGTGCTATTGGATTTTTCTAACTTGAAATTTCTAGTAATGACTCGGAGTCTGGATTTGTGTCCAGTATGGCAATAGGCTCACCTATTCCATGATGGGACGGAAACGTAACTGGTAAAACGTGGGAGTATGTTACCTCTTTGGGGATTGCAGGCGTGATGTTACGTTTTTTTACGTTTAGGAAAAGTCACATTAGCGGTGCGTTACTGCACGATTAAGTACTCACTAAACATAACAAACATGTCAAGATGTTGGTTTCCTGGTATCAGTTTCTGTACCTATAAACGTCTTTGCGAAAAAACGCTCAATCCTATGTTGAAGATATTAATACGTTCGTTGCCAATCAAAAATTTCAAGATGCCTTCGAGGTAGCCCATGTAGATTACTCTCAATAATCTAGTTTCAATTGAACCAGATATTGTTCAGTATGTTAGTGTGCAGTGCTTCGGTACTTACCTTTCATTAGATGCTCATAAGATATGTCTTTTATACTGAAGCCCACTCGACGCACGTCTAATTAAATACTACGATATTGTCACGATGTGGCCTGAAGGCGCGAATTGAAAGGCGGAGCGGCTCCCGACATACCGTGTATGGCAGTGAACGAGTTCTTATGCAAGTATAAGTTAGTGATCAAGTTAATTTGTTATTATTATCATTCCCTATTGTTGAGTAACACCCTTGCGCTGCTATGGACCATAAACTTGCTCCCATTTCCCCAGCCGAAGATTTGCTGTAGCGAAACGTCAAGCTGTGCGAAACCTCCCACTCGACCTGTATATTGTGGATAATATAATTTCAATCTCAAAACATGTCATAATAAGGACATACAGAGCTCAATGTTCTGCCTACCCCGCAAGGGTCCAGGCGTGAAGATGAAAGTTTTGTTACATAATAAAATTTCCACAATCAACACTTCGATTTGCATTCAGCGACATTATTTTCTCACACTATATTCACACTGATACACAACACGCTACAACAGACATCGCCTACCCAATTACTAAGGAAAGGTTGTCGTATAGTTATCGATAATATCAATCGATAATCGTAAAGTAAATCGATAATTATATACACTTTCTTTATCGAAATACAAGTCTTAAATAAGATATTGTGTTTCACGAATCTATTCTTTAAACACAAAACAAATTCAAATTCTTTGAAGCCATTATAATTCCATACACTTAATTAAGATTAATTTTTATAACATTGATACATTTTAACATAACCGAATCGATATTAACAATGAAATCGATTCAAGCCGCAAAATAAGTGTATTAACAACTTTCATTTGGTTGCGTAACTAAAGAACATTTGTTCACTTGTTCCCAAAGGTGTCACGTACTAACCGTTATTTAATTAATGTAGATGGCATATGCGTCGTATACGCGAACAGCGTCACGTGGAGAAATTAAAGCTACGGCAGCGGGACACGTGGTGCACAACGGTGACTGCGCCGTCCGTGTACACGATGTGGCCGAGGCCCCAAAGGGACGTCCGCTTCATCGAGATCACGGACACATTGCCGATCACCGCCTTCGGGGAACCGCTCCCCGACTTGTCTAAAGCGTAAGTTATGCTTCCACCTTCTTTCTCTTCTCTTGTTTCCTTACAAACGCCGTCCTTGTGTCCCTCGGTTGACTGCGATGCGTGTTCGCTATCAAAATGCTCGTAGAAATGGCAATAATTTTACCAGCTATTCCGTAGTAACGTGTATAATATAACTGGTGAAACGTGGGAGTGTACTGCACTGCTCTGCCTATCCCCGTCCGGGAGATACAGATGTGATTTTACGTATAAATTGGATAGTGTTGCTCTCGTATTTCGATGCGGAGAAATCATATGTAACGATTAATAATTTATAACGTTCTTCGAACGATATTTACAGGGACTTCATGCTACCGTGGGTACGGACGTCGAAGGCGCTGAAGAGATCAAAAAGATCCAAGACCCTGCACTAGTATAAGGCCTACATGGTAGTCTATATGCCGATAGACGTACCTTACGATTTAGGGATTAGCTGATATATAATTTAGCCGTTATGATTTAGTAAGAGCTCATAGGTTATAGTGATAAATATATATGTATATATTTATTCATATATTAATGTTGTCCATAAACTGGATTTTCCCACGTGAGATCTTTAGTCCGTTTTAGGATATAATAATGCGAAGGTCTGATAGTGTAGTGCACGATGTACCGTAAATTGGTCACAGTCGATACGAGCGTGACTAATCTATGAAATTGTCCATCAGGTTGATGGGACGCGTGTCACGAGGTTGATGGGACGCGTGTCACGAGGTTGATGGGACGCGTGTCACGCTTTTTGCCCGAACGTGGTCATTGTATCACATGAATTGCACCATGACATCGCGCGCTTTATATTAAAGCACCCGAATACAATGATGTCATTAATATGTGAAATTGCTTCAGGACCATTTTTGTCTTATAGTCAGATAAACATTTTTGAGATATGTACAACATGTACTGATTCCATACAGTTATTTAGAAATGTACTTATTATAGTTTTGGCCACGATCGCTTCCACCGTCTTCCTTGTATGTTTATATGCATTGTTGTATAACATATACAGTAGTTAGTTACTTTGGTGCCCCTGTTTTAAGGCTCGAGCGTCTTTGCGTTCCATATGGTTCATTCGAAATGCTTTACATAGAAGGCCATTACAACGGCAAAATGTTGAGTATTTTCTTTGAAATGAATGAATTACAGAGAAATTGCAAACATCAAAGTAGTTAACAGGTAACACAAATGGAAAATGGTAATGTAGGTTACACAATATGTTAAAGTTTTGTAGTATACACTTATATTATGTATATACACTTATATGTATATACACTTATATGTATATACACTTATATGTATATACACTTATATGTATATACACTTATATGTATATACAC
>DVPF01000003.1:0-19525 GCA_018239045.1 Yanguna cosyra | reverse complement strand
AACAAATATGTAAACGGCTGAATAAGTGTTGAACTGTTTTGAGGTAATTTTAAACTGTATACGTGCTTAACTTGTCTGTTATCATGAATGAAGTTATTAAATAATTCCGACAAACGTGTATCTAAACGAAGTGTTCCATATGCAAAGGAAGTGAAGAACAAATATGCACGAACATATTAGTGATTGAATGACCTATTTGATGAATGAGTATGAGTCACTAATGAACATGTTAGTGTTTGAATGACCTATTTGACGAATGAGTATGAGTCACTTAGCTAATTGTGCGCGTTAACTTTCCCTTAATCTAAGATCCTATGCCTATATTAAACTATTAAATGTAATGAACAATAAAATCTCCATAACTGTTCGGAAATAAATAAGCAAAGCATTGAACTATAATAATAAACATATGTATTTATAAACCATTTGTAATCGGTTAGTTTTATCTTTTCTCAATAACGTGATACTGTTCTACTCTATACAATAAACAACATATTTTGAATGCAGGAAAATTAAAAAAAAGAAACACATTAACATTGAATTAAACTAAACCTATGAGTGTTTATGTACATTTCCAGCGTTTATCGGGTTTTCGCAGCCTTCTACTGTAACTCTGTTCGCAGGAAAGAGATTGAGGGATGGAACACGGATCAAAAGTAACGTTGATAAGTTATGAAACGAGGAAGAACAAATATGTAAACGGCTGAATAAGTGTTGAACTGTTTTGAGGTAATTTTAAACTGTATACGTGCTTAACTTGTCTATTATCATGAATGAAGTTATTAAATAATTCCGACAAACGTGTATCTATAAGAAGTGTTCCATATGCAAAGGAAGTGAAAAACAAATATGCACGAACATGTCGTGAATGAATGACCTATTTAATGAGTGAATATGGGTCACTTATCTAATTGTGCGCGTTAACTTACCCTTAAACTAACTTACCTATACTTAACTATTAAAAAATATAAACCAACAAAATCTACATAATCGTAAGTTAAAGAATTTTCCTTTTAAATCTGTAACGAAAATTACGAAATATTAAAACAGATGTGTACCATCAAAACAAAATAAAAATTAATGTGTTAATAATGAAATTTCTCATCGGTTTTTTCTGTTGGTATATTCTCTTTCTATTCCTAAATAAAACTGGACTATTCCGTATGTTGTAAAATTAAATGTTTTAAAATATGAACATCAGAAACTTATAAATAATTAAAAAAAAAAAAATGATGGATTCTTTGTACTTATCCATCATTTGTCGGGTTTTGTCGGCTTTTACGACACCCTGGTCTCCCGACAGGGATTGAGGATAGTATTCTTACTCCGCCCCAATACGGAGAGAGATGAAGTGATGAAGTAAGGAGTATAGCATAATATAAAATAATTTCGCCGAAAGATAAACAGTTCCAGGTGCACAATGAAGCGAAATGAGATTATATGTACGTTGCAATGAGGTTGTAATTAAAATATAATGTGTAAATTTTAAGCTCAATGTTTAGTTACAGTTTTCTGTAAGTATTTGGAGCGTAAGGAATATGCGGAAACACTAAATTATTCCATCACGCCTATGTGAGTTTTGCCAACTACGAGATGATAGTAAGAAGATTAATTAAGTAAAACAAAACGGAATACTAAAATTAATATTATACTCAAAGTTTGCCAGGTCTCGACAATAAAAAAAATTTAAAAGGTCCTGCTTTGTGAGGCTTTTAATGTTTAAACCTGTTGTGGAAATTCTTTCAGAGTGAATTATTTTGTTATTTCTTCTGATCCAGTCTTAAAATGAGCTTTAAATATAATTGTTCTACAATATGAAACTGCTAGAGAATATAAACAGGAATATTAAAGAAGATGCTTAGATTACTTTGAAGTGTAAGCAATTCTTTTGTAATAACATCGGTTTAACGATAGATCTACTTATTTGTTACGTATTTTTCTGCACTGTTTCAAATAGCTAAATAGATAACCATATTTTGATGACGCGTTAAAGTGTAATGACTCCTTTACGATTTTCATCGCGTTAACATATTTCATTAAAAGAATTCGCAATGAAAGTAAAAAGCGCGGATTTCGCGACATATGCATCTTTATCTTTGGACTCCTGGGGAGTGCTGTGGACGTATATAATTTTAGTTTTTGCAATTTACGGGATATTTATATGTGGAACTATTTGGAAAGTTATTTTAACCAGTTAGATATCTTGTGTCAACTCGCATCCGGTGAAATGGAGCGTTCAGGAGCTGTATAAGCGATTGAAATGCACATGCAACTAAATCGGTTCGATATAGATATGTATTTGATTATGTCCCAATATCACGTGACACTGAAATCAACGATGATCAATATTAAATTTAATTTCTTGACGGTTAGTTCCATTTGTTATTCATATTGTCGAACTCACTCTTAGAACTAACCTTAATTTGGTTCAAGCGCTAAATAAATACTGAAATATTTTATTTACACATCAGATACTATTTCATATTATTCATTAATTGAGAAAATATTCAATTACATATTAAACAGACAACTCTTTTATCTTACAAGCTTGCTGATTTTTATGATGTTCAAATTGAAATCTTTTTAAAATATTTTTACTGTCTTGACTCGAGTTCTAATGGAATTTGACTATATAACTTATCACTTACATTAATAATTAGGAACTAAACCTCGAAGAATGTCTAATCGAACTATGAATGTTAGAGAATATTTTGGCGGCAAATTGACGGTTTGGTTAACTTTCATCCCGCAATGATACACTATAACGCGCCTCGCAATGAAGCTCCTATAATATTCTTACTTAATTGGTTGATAGCGTTCTGAACCAAAATGTACTTATGTTATTCGCGGGACATGTGAGAGTAAAAGCTCTTAGAATATTACAGAGCAAATATTATGATTATTATATAAAAGCTCAATGTATAGTACGTGAGTTAAGTTCGAAGAAATTTAGGAATAAATTGTTGTCTTTTTAAATTCGACACTGTTAGCGAGGGTATCAATTTTATGCGGCAGCTAATTTAATTGGTATATGTGTACGAGTATGTAATCACATTGGAGCTCCTATGGAATATAACGGATCGTAAAGAGTACGAGCTCTCGATGTTTCTGAAATATGAAATGAGTATCATCACAGGATTTTAAATATTGAGTTTAATGAAATTAATTCATCCTATATTCCATGTATCATCCAAAACCTAAATGTACTTTCGTGAGAATTTAACTAAAATGCTGAGTAGGAGAACGTCTGCACAGTATACACTTACGTTTGAACTTCAGATTTTAGTTACGAAAATCATTAAACAGATTTTAATAATTGGTGGCAAATGTTAGGACGACAACATTATGCCACGTTACAGATATGTAAGCTTACATAAAATATTTCCAATTATTTCATATATTCAACGATTGTTAGTGATTTAAATATTTTTGGGACCGTAACATATTTTAGTTTCAGTGTTATGGTGCTAACGTAAATTACGATTTACATTACGAGTATGATCTGTGTTAATAGCAGTTGATTATTAACTTTTCTTCAACTAAGATTCAAATGGCAAAAGTTGAGACATTACTGTTCCGTTGTTAAAAGTGGCGAGTAGGTATGTACCTTCGCGACAGTCAATGTGCTTTGTTACCTCGAAGATCTCAAATGTTCAAATTAATTATAGAACAAGAAACATTACAGAAAACTTTGTTCTCTCAAATGCTGGATTTGACGCCCCTTTGACACGATATTGTTAATAGGCGTCAACAAATTATATTTCGATTATATGAATGCTACTTTTCCCCTTATATGCAAAATCTGGCCAATTGTTGCGTAAAATTTACATTAACCTGTAAGCTTATGGATAGTTCTTTAATCTGAGTCAAATAGTTAAAAGTGGATAGTATAAATAAATGTAGTTTTGGATCCTATTTCGTAAAGCATTAAATATTAATGACAGTGAAAGGAAGTAAAAGGAGCGGAAAAAATGTGCGCTCAGTAGATGCTTCTACATATGTACATAATGCGTATTTTTATTTATAAGTAGAATATCCACGTTCATTTGAAATATTTTTTCAAATCAGTGGGAAAAATATGACAAATTTTGTACATCTTCGCGATTTTGAATGATCAGTTCAGCGCAAGGGGATTGTGAACGGCGTAAATTATTCTACAGATACATGCTGTAATTCTATTTGCATCACGGTCGCTTTCGTCCGTATGTTATACAAAGTGAATGCTGAGAAATGATACATTTTTAAATAAAAACACGCACGCTCAATCGGCCCGTCTGACCTCGTTTGGAGCACATCTAACAATCCATCATTCCTATTAAGTATTATTAGTAGGTTACAAATGTTTTGGCACAATTATTAACACGCCCTACGACTATTAAACAGTAGTCAATGCTCAAAAGTTAACCCCCGGCTATCAACCAACAGAAGGAATACTTTAATACAGACTCTATAAGAATATATCAATACTATTGTATATCACAGCAACGTATATAACAATTCGCTGTACAAAATTCCATTACGATAACATCTTGTTACTGGTTGGTAATTTTTAAGTGTTCTGAATTTGTTAAACACTCGGACATATACTAACATCTCAAACGTGTTAAACGATAGTGTGATATGTCCACATTTTACCAATTAAAGCTTACAGTGATCAATATCCGGCTTTCTGTCCAACCTACGGTAATACAGTAGCTTTTTATGTTGATCGCACGTGAGTAGATTGACGTGTACGCGATTCAGTCTTCATAGTGGTATAAAATGTGTAGAAAGAGCAGAGTTTTGAGTAACAAAAAAAGATACGTACAAAGTATTGAAGCCAACTAATGCAACGATATGGTACTATACACACACATATATTGTACACACACGGACACTCTACTAAACATATTGGATCGAGACCGTTAAGTTATAAAAAGCATCAGACCCAGTCTTCGTCGGATGAGCTGTCGACGGGACCTTTACTACTTTCCATATACCCTTTAAGTTTTCTATGGAATCTAATGAAATTCCTTAATAATATACGTCTGAGTAACGATCTCGATTTTTGTTTTTTAGGCTTCAGTGGTTCACTTGTACTCCGCGTAAGTGCAGTGTGGGGATAATGGTGATTGAGTACAAGTGAAGACCTAGCCCGATAATTTTATTTAGCAAATGGTATATTCAGCGAAGGGCATTTGCGGACTGCTGTTGAAGCAGTCTGTCGTAGTGCGTTGTAGCCGGCGGTGGTGGCGCCTTGGATGGAGCTCCAGTGGCTCTGGGTGCTGTTGCTGCGAGCTGTACGAGTGGGAGTGGTTGGAAGATGTCTTACCACTCCAGAGCTGATCTGCTGGAATATTCCTTGGGGTCCTTGAGTTGTCTGGGCGCCGCTGGGGCCGGCTGAGGAGCGGCGCGATCGAACGGAATGCGTCGATGACGTCACCAGATGCGGGACGCTCGACGAACCGTTCTGTACTGGTGCACCCTACACAACACACATAAATACGATATAGTGTTGGTAATGTACTTGACATTACATATAGTGAATATTTTTGTACTATAATGAAAGTGTATTGTAACTCGAGGCAAAAGCGCTAATTAAATCTCTATTTCTTAGTCACACGAATACTAGGCGATGTGAAATGTTTTTTACGTATGTACATAAGTGAAATGATTCAAAGTTTAATAATTAGCATGAGGATCAAAATTGTTACTGTACAGTATTATGGCGGAATTACTGTTGTTAAATGCATCTTTGCCTCGCTTTGAAAAATGATTTATGGTGTGTGGATCATGTATACCTACAATATGTCACTGTAAAATCTCGATATACGGTAATTTCTAAGATTTTCTTAGTAAAAACTCACATCTAGTATGTATCAATGGTAAAAGATCTAACTGTTCGAAGATCATTATTAATTATTGACCTTTACTGGCATTTACTCGGTTTGTTGTAAGTTTTATGAAATTAAATTGGATAGGTGGATGATAAATGAAGGAATTGAGCGGATGGTTACACCAAAGGCTGGCGAGCGTTTCCGTTAGGGTAGGCTTATTTACGAGTGATCTTATTTTGTTCCCAAAACCAAAAACATATGGTGGTTGTCTTTGCTGAAACTACTAGTAAAAGTCCAAAAAAATTTACATATTTTATAGGATATCTTATATTTATCCGTATACTCGTAAATATTAATAATCACAAGTAAAACTTAGGTTTTATCAATATTTGGAGTTTTACAGTGACATAAAATAAATGAGGATTAGTGTTATAGGGAATTTCTAAAGAGGAATATTATAGGGAATGATGTGGAAAAATAATAATTCATGGATTAGGTATTGTATATTAACATTACCAACAACGTTGGTACTGTCAAAAATTTCTGCTTTTTTTGTAAGTTAAAATATATGTTATGTAACCGTTAAAATTATTTACTTCGCTCGTACCCACCATTCGTACCAGTTATTAGGTGATAGCTGTTATTTATCACTCGAAATTAAAATTTTTAAATATGTTACAAGTTAAAGATTAAACTAGTTTTTTCAAAATCGACGTTATACGTTTTCACGTTCCGACGAGATGTATTGTGTTTTTTAAAAACGTGACTACGCGTGTTACCGTGTTGGTCGAATTGACCTTTAGAATTATCATATAAGAAAATGTATGATATTGATTCGCGTATTTTGATTTGGTTCGTTTTGCTAGAACGTTAAAGTGTGCCACACAATTATCTGTGCAGCTAAGTGCGTCGATAGTTTTGTATAAAAATGTCAGAAGGAGGTATATATTTAATATTTTAGTTTTTATGTTTATTTGTTTAAGTAACACTGGTCGATGTACTAAAGGCGTTATGTGTCTATTCAACAGTGTTTGAAGCAAAGTATATGAGAGCGCAATGTAAAATAGCTTAAGATAGTTTGCATTTCTATTTTACAATTTATTTATATACAAATAGCATTGAAACTTGGGCTTTTAAATGGGGCATTTAAATTAATTGTATTTTTTGCACTTAGTAGGTACCTGTGTAATTACCGTTTTGCGTAAAAACGTGGTAATATCTAAAAACGTTAATATTGTGTAAAGTTTTAAACAACGACCGTAATAAAACGAGTGAATTAACTATAAATTGTTCGGTTCATTAATAGTATTTAGACGATTCGTTTGGTAAATTTAGCCACAAGGGAACCGGAGACCTCCTTATTGTCGCTAATGAATTAATGTCTTTGTACCGCGGAAGGTTATTCAAACTCCAAAAATAGATTACGACAAGATTCTTCTTCGCAAACGTAATATCACGTCTGTAGTCCACGGAGAGATTGGCAGAGGAGTGTTGTACACTTCTACGTTTCAACAGTTACATTGACGTCCCATCATGGAATGGTAGTGGGTCTTTCGTGGTGGTGTCTTCTTCGGAGATTACAATTTTCTTGCACCAACAATCATTGGCGCTGGTTTCCTGTTCATAGATGTCATTTTGTTTTTTTACTGTTTTCAGGAGGTACAGTTACAAAGCCCCATTGCAAGGTGAAAATAAATTGATACGATATCCGTTTCAAACCAAAAACCCTAGATATTTTTATTTGTATATTTTTTGATTCAGCTTCAGTTTTCTTAATAATGTTTGGTTTTCTTTGTTGAGTTAAGCAGTCGTCACAGTGCTCTGATGGGGTTAGAAAATATTTATATTTAAAAATGTTTAATAGCAGTCGCCTGATGTCAGGCAGCTTCTCTTGAAATGGCATTCAAGGATTAGTTGATCACCCGGTTACACTTCGCCGTCATTAGTTTTAAAAACAGTCATTACCGACTTTTATTAGATAAACACCAATATGTAGCGTATAAGATATGTATATTAAAAAAAAAACAAATAAATAATCATTTAAACGACTTAGTTTCTTTGATGTCACACTTAGCCAGATATAAAAACCTTGGTCTGTGTTTCTTTTCGCGTCTGAGCTGGCCGTTGGTTCGATACAGCTTTCCTGACAAGCTGAAATCCGAAAAGGGGACGAATATAATTAGGTGCATTCCACTACGTAACGACAGCGAACGGAACACAACAAAAACACGGAAACAAACAAAACAAAAGAACTGTTTTTGTTTTTTGCTACAAACAATAACAGTTCTTTTATCGAACAAAATTCGAAAATGGAGTTTGTTTCAAACAACATTTCAATTTCGAACTGTTCGTATTCTAGGTCAAAGTGACTAGTGCGACAAATCGGCAATTTCATAGGTATAAATCCTTATTTAAATATAAATATAATAATATCGTAATCATTGTGGAAACAATTAGGAACGTTCTCATTTGAGATTGAGGTACAACATTTGAATGTCAAATTTTGTTATTAATTGTTAGTGTATATAATTGAATAATTAAAATTGAAATATATTGGAGATTAAGATTTATTTTTCATAATCGAACATGTAAAATGTATGCATGCCTACATGCCACATGTACATGCGTATAATCAATAGTATAATATATGCAGTATTTGTCGATATATATTATATTTATATGACAAGGAATTAAAACCAGTAAAACAAACCACAATTGTCAATGCTATTTATACTGTAATAGTGGTCGCATTAAATTTTAAAAAAATGTATCTTTTGAAAAGACTTTTTTTTTCTTAACCGCTAATCCACTAAACGTACAACTATTCTTATTTTAAAGCCTTAATAATATTCTACGGAAGCAGCTGCGTGTGTTGAATCAAATGCACTACATGTCTAAACACCTATGCACCTATTGTGCGACAAGTGAATATGGCTACCGATGCTATTGAGAGTGACCGTTAGTATATTACCGTAACAAAGCGTGTCATCTAGATGTGATGTTGAAGTAACTATATGTAGGCACGATGTTTTTCACGTAGATGTTGCGAGTAAAATACGCGTGACAAGAACAGGACGTAAACTTAATGGTTACACTGATTCTGTCTCGCTCGCACGGTACGAGCGAATACGCCGCGAAGAGGATGGCCAGCGACAGGCTGCTATATTCAGATCCATTTTTAAACCTCGGTGTTACATCTCGTTAGGGCGCTTGCTCGCTGACTGGGTATCTCACGGGGCAACATCCTTGTGTAAATGTTATGCTCGAAAGTTTGGAAGTAACAGGTATCCCGGTTGCGTGTACCACAACGACCGACAAGTTAGAGAGGAATCATACTCACGATCATGCTCCGTGCAAGCTGCGTAGAAGGACAAGTGGCAACAGTGAATGAGACAGCGATGTACATACATATAGAGGCTCGAAGCCTTGTTGGTGCGTTTCTGTACATTTTGTTTAAAGCCACATTTCATCTAAAAGCCAATCACATATACAGATGCCGATTAGACGATTGCTAAAAGTTGAAATAATTGGTGTTTGAATGCGTACATTAAATCATCTCACAACAAAACTTATAATGACTTAAATGTTTGAAAATATATTATACATTCCGCCATGGTATTTTTTATAAAGATATTAGCAGTCATTAAAAAGTTAACAGGTGAAATAAGTTCGTATTTTATCCCATCTAATCGGCATCCAAAGATACAGTAAACGTTTACATCCGTTATACATTCTATGTGTACAAATTTGTAGCGAAATCTACGTATACCTATATAGGATTGTCAGCCAATGCTCAACTTCATCGGCATGCGGTCAATACATTGCATCCGTGACTGGATCAAAGCGACAGCCTGTCAAAATAGGTTGTGGTTCTTGTTTAAACGCGCTACTGCCTAATGCACGTTTCCTGCATATCGACCACATTCCTGATTGGCTCACATTCCAAATATGGGATTGTAGATTACATTTCCTGTGAAATTCAGTTGCACCGCTAGAAATACTCGTCGTCGATGTTGCAAAGGTGCTGTCAATTGCTGCGGTATTTATAAATTTGGTTTTTAAAATTCAAAGACAACTTTGACTGGATCACCATTAAACCTGTCGTGAGGTCGCTAAAACACAGAATCGACGGGTACCTTGATTTAAGATTCGAAAGCATTTGCCATCTTTAAATGGGGTGTGAATTTCGCTCAGCATCATGCGTCGCTGCTGGTTCACAAACATTTTAACAATCATGCATGTAGATTCCTCTCAAGGGTTTTATTCGCCTCGATTTCCATGCGAAGGTGGAAGTAGGAGCGCTGACATGATGTTATGAGATGTCTAATGAACAGTTGTGATGACCCACGTAACCCAGGTTCGTGCAGATGTATTCGAGTGATGATTAGCTAACATTGACACTCTTCCCCAGTCACTGTGGGAAGAAGACAAAACCGCAGAAGAGGACAGACCACATCAATGAAAGCCGTTGCTTAGACATTCAATAAAGGTTCGAGGGGGTGTAATACGGCCATTCAGTCGTGCTGGTTTTCATCACTTACAACTTGTGATGTCGACGGCACGGAAAGGCTCGAGCCTGAGCCACACGATCGTCCCCTAGGGTGATGTACAACCTGTCAAACAATATGGTCACGTCTAATAATATTTAAGATACGAATGTTGATGCGGACGCTTGCCTGCTGTCAGAAACTGTTGAGAACATTTTTGAAAGATTTAATTTTAATACACAGTGGAAATAAGGCTTGGCATGAAATGTCACAATAGTGTGGTATTTTTTCTGTGTTTTAGTGTCAAGTAAAAGTGGTTTAAGTTGGTCTGTGTGGTCTTTACTTACGGTTGGCGGAGACAGATTAGCGGCGGAACCGCGGCGTTCTTGCGGTCCGATGCTGGAGTGCCGACGAGCTGGGAGCGCGGAGTTGCTTCCTCCTGGGGTGCCGCCCGGGGACGAGGCACAAGATGGTGCCACGCGAATCTTCGGGGTCGTCAGAGTATTATCGGATAGTCGGCGGCTGGTGAACACGTTGATCACACGCAAATAATTGCTATCGGTGGTAGGCATCGGATTGTTGGAGCTGTTGTTGGAACTGTTGTTGGAGGAGCCGAAGATCCATGCAAATCCACTGCCTGATACAATTTCTAACACAAAAAGAAATTTTGTCATAAGTTTTAAATATTGAAAAACATACAAAATCCTATGATCTAACAGCGTGCGGTGAAAGTAGACATATGATTTACGATTTTTTTAAACATTTAAAACCCCTTTTGTCTTTATACTATGATAAAAAATGTATACGTAAATGAACTTAGTTCTATATCATTTATGTATATGCATTTGATACAATAACTTGCGCCGTCAATATGACCATATCGAGTGTTAATTTTAGTTAACCAAAGGAAAATAAATAAGGTTGAAACGTTACGCTACGTATTAAAGTTCTTACTATTTTTTAACTTCTACTTTGAGAACGTGGGGAGGCGTTAATAGTCAACACTAAAAGTATGTTCTCATATAGAATTCTAAGTCAAATTTCATATGAAGACTAACATTACTCGTATTCATTAGCAATAATTACGACATTATCCAAGTTCCTACTAATTTTATTAAAAGTTTTTGTAATTATAATCATAACCGTTAAAAGAGAAGTTTTGTTCTACTGAATAAATAATAATCCACCGATTTCGGTCTTGTGAAAGTCTTAGGGATAAAATAATTATTTAAACTTTTGTTATGAGTAATAATTTAAATTGTCAAAATATTCTTTAATGAACTGTTTAATGAACTTTTATCTTTGCGAGAGAAGAAGATATTAAGGCTCTAACTTTTTTAAATAATTGTTTGTAAACATAATGTTTTTTATAAATATATAAGTACAATGTATTATATCTACAGTTTTGGTATAATGAATACTTTTGTTTATAGTTAAATAGACAAGGTTTAGGCATTTTAAGTTTTGGTTTAGGTACTTTGAAATTCATATTTGAATCTACCTTGTAATTGTTCTGAAATTATAACGCATTGTTAAAAAATAACTTAATCTGGATAATAGACACATTAGACCATATCCCGTAAGTGATTGCTGCAATTTACTTGTATGTATTGCTCATCTTGTATCTATTATCATGATTTCGATTTAAGTGAACTGTATATATTCTTTATTAATATCTAATGTACATAGTATATGCGTATTTAAAACGGCAAATTAAGATTTAAGTTTAGCAGAGGGGAGAAGATCGTACTTAGTGTTAATGGTTTAAACGTATCTATAACATGCTAATCTGTGAATGCTTACACAGGATATAGTAATTCTGTATATGAAAAAACAAATTCACAAATTCTTTATGGTGCTAAACTTAAATATTCATTTAGTTAGATGAATAATGTACAGAAGCTAGATGTATGAAAGCCATTTGTCGTAAACTTTTAAAATTCGCAAGACATTTTACATAATATAACAATTGTTTTCATAGATTACTTATGAACAAGTTTACGACGATACCTATTTGTTAAAGGAAAAAACGCTTGATGAAAACTGTTACTTACTTTTGAAGTTCTCAGCGACCGTGTTCTCGGTCGTCGTGGTAGTGAAAGTGGGTGGTTGGTTCAACATTGAGTTCTTGCGCATCATATCCTCAGCGCTGGATGTCTTGCGCGAATCCACGCGCAGGTTTGGAATGTTAAATGGAGGAGCCACATTATCTGTGCTTATCTGGTGACGGAACTTGCGGCGTTCCGTTGTCGGGCTCGGCGGTCGGGGCCTGTTTATCATTATACGCTGCTGCTGGTCTATAAACTCCAGCATGTAGTACAGAAGCTGCGATCAGAGAATCACGTTTCAAAAGCGGTATGAGAGAAGCATCATGGCTATACGCGTGAATATATGTAACGTTACTGTAATATGTATAATACTTACTCCGTAACAAATATTAAAAGTAACAAATTATCATAATACCTCCATCACAGCGGAGAATTGCTCCAAGTTCAACGCCTCATTAAGAGTTACCGGTGTCAATGTCGGTATCAGTTTAGTGGCCATCGTGGTGGTAGATATGGCGAATTTTGGCTCGTTGACCAAATCTTTCAATAGCTCTGTAAAAGCAACGCAGTTAATAATGTTACATTTGAACAAAGAATTCGTAATGATGCGCGCGCTTAAGTATTTCAGATTGTAATGCATAATTCGCTGAGCGATGAAGGCGCCGCCGATGATGAAACGACTAAGTTACCTCATGTCAAAATAATGGTATGGTGAGCACTGTACGCAAAGCATACGATTAAAACCAGCTTGGCGCGGCACGTTTCATAGTGTTAATTCCAAGTAGCGTTCAATAAAAGAAAAAAGATTCAATACACAGCCCGGCTGTTAGGATTTACCTTTGAACCTAAACTTACCTTCAAGTGATTTGGTAACTTTAGTTTCCGATGCAAGCGCGAATATGGTGAATATGTTAAAACTAAACGATTTACCGCCAAATGTGTAGGAAAGGATGTGGTAAAACATTATAGTGTAGGAAAAAAGTTGGAATAAATTATGGTTGGTATGGTATGGGATGAACCGTTCTCGCTTATATGTACTCGTATGATACTCACTAAATGTGCGGTATATAATTTCTGGGTCCGTAAGTGTGATGGAAAGTAGCGCTGGTACCACTGTTTCGTTGACATGCTCCTTCTCCATCTTTTTAGCGGTGTTTTCGTAAACGCCAAGCGCCAGGTGAACGATCTTTACGTCGCCAGGACACCTCTCAATCATTACTTTTATTTTGGGAGCGACGCGGAACTGTATCGCCCTTTCATTCATGAAGTTAGTGGCTGTTTGCAGTGAGATAAGAGAAGACAACTGCAAGTGTACACAATGAACGCTTAAATAGAATTTAGAGTAATGAATGGTACTTAAATGCTTGATAAATAATTAACAATTTGTTTTTCTAATTTCTAATCAAAGTTTTTGTAATATATTTGTAATATGACAATATGACAAAAAGGAATGAATTCAATTCATATTCCTGTAATTGTCTTTAAGCAATTGTTCAGATAAAGTAATCCTTTTTTTTATTGAAATGTGAAATTATCGTTCCATTGCATTTTTTCTCAAATTGGTGATAAGCTTGAGGTATATTTAACAGTTTGGGCAATTATTGTGTACACTTGATATTATGTGCATTTGTTTTTGTGTGTGTTCGAAACTGCCTATAACCTCACCTGCAATTGATAGTTAGGATCGTCCATAGCTTTGTATAGAAGAGGGAGTACATCAATGTTGACATCGTCGGGGTCACATTTCTCCATCAAGCGGTGCAAATTTTCCAGCACTACATAGGAATACTGGAGACGCCTGGGATCATTAACGAAGGTTCGGAAACAGGCGCTAAAACCGTAAATATTCGTGGCCATTACATGTATTTAATTGTTTTTTTTTTTTATAAGCGATTTCTGCCATGTAGGATGGGATAGAAAGTCCTATTTCAATTTTGGACTTCATTTCATATGAAAGACTAACGTGAAACGAAAGAAATAATGGTTTCAGTGTGTTTTGTTTATGAATACTAAAAAATGGTGTAATTATTTCTCGGTAGTTACTTAAGACTATCAACGTCGAGCACCGAATACAAAATATACTGCATATTAAGTCATGCGGATAATTATTTTTTCTGCCGCAAATAATCAAACAATCAACTTAAAAATTGTTCTTGTAGTCCCCACATTAACTAGTTCGCATGTTGTTTTCTGACCATAACTATCAGTGAACAAACATTCATAAAAACACCTTAAGAAAACTAAAAGTGTTAGTTAGACACAAATATACTTCTTACCGAATGGCTGGAAGAATAGTTTTTTCGAATTCTTCGCGAGTCGAATCGTGAACGAACCATAATATTGGTAAGAAAACGCAGGGTGCTACTTCCTGGGCCTTCATTTCACCCAACAGATATGGCCAAATGGTCATCCAGCGAAGTTTCTGGAAGAAAATCGTGTATTCAGATATCTACTGAAAATGAATAATTTGAAATAAAATGAAGCGATTTTCATTTCCATTACACCACTGAATCGTTTTTTTCTGGTCTGAAATGTTGATTTTATGTATTTTTCATAACTACACTACCTCAAAAACCATAATAGAGCAAATTTGTACATTTGAATGTTGATTCTGAACAAGCTTGTCAAAGAAAATACAAATAACAGGGGCAATAACACTAACAGAAACAAATAATGAAGAGAGGATATCATAAGTGACAGGCAAATTATAATATAATACTATTCGTTGATTATAGGTGAAAAATAAATATTTAACATAGTCAAATTCGCATTAAGTTTTATAGTTTCGCATCTTGCAAACGCGTGAAAATATAAGTTGGATTTTAGCAGGTGTAATATTTATGAACAATCATAGTTCATATTAATAATGTTAGGCGTAGATAGATGAATTGTGGACAATGCAATGGATGAAATTGATAGAATGAGCAAATAAAAGAATAAATAAATAAAAAAATAACAATAAAAATAAAAGAACAACCAGTACGAAAACATAAATGGCTCAAAACTGGTATTTTTAATATAAGTTTGAGCAACTGACTTGATAATAAGAGATTACTTAGATCAAAGTGGCAAGAGAAGAGTGAGCACAACATACGCACCGTGTGCTGGTATCGGTTGACATACAAACAGCGGAAACAAAATGAAAATTGTCCACAAGACGAACAACATAAACTTCTAAGTAAGAAACGGAACATTGAATTCAACGAAGTAATATAAGCCCACACATTAACCAACCATTAATGAAAGTAAAACGTTTATGAGATTATTTATAGCATCACGTTCGCTACGCCTAAGCATTTACTTCGCAAATCCACATGACCACCTTTTGATATTATATGCAATAAAACAAACATGTAATCAGAATGAGCGCATAGCAATTGAAGAATGATGAATGATACAACATAACAAATAATTCAAAACCAATTTAAAATGGGTGCGACAGAAAGCAATTTTGGAATTGAGAATTTAAAAATATAACAAATATGGGGTCTAGTTTTTATAGCTAGATAAAATTAACATGGCACAAGGCTGTATTGCGACCAGTAACTGGGATAAAATCTTACTCTGAGTTTGCAAGGTATTGCGGGATGTAGATATTGAGTATACAATCCTTAATCAGAAATTTCTGCAGTGTCAACTACAGACGGTAATCCTAACTCAGAAGCAAATTAATAATGGCGAGAAAAAACAAAATACAGGTTGTTGCTAATTATATTTAGAATTGTAACAAATGACTAGTAGCCAAAACTTAATCAAACACATCTAGGTAATTATTTTGTTCTACCAAGATTAAACGCATTGCCTCTGCTTAGTTGCCCTTAAAGGAGAATGTAAAATTTGGTGTCCTCGTCGTATTTCAGACTAGTTATCTATAACTATTTAAATCTGCTGCTAAATATTCATTTAGTCTAATTGAAGCAACTTTAAGGGTAATGCGTTTTTCGAATTCGTAGTGATACGATTTTTCTACGCGTCATTACAGCTCTTGATTTAAACTTTCTGACGTTGCTAACTTACGTTCTCCGCTTACAAGCCCTTGATGTTCATCTGTTGTACAGTTTACAAATTGAAATAATATGACTTGTCTATTCACATTGAAGGTTTTCATTCTTGGAGAGTAACCAATCCTGTTTATTTGGATTTCGTCGGATTTTGACATGCATATTGCATTGCACTGCATGCATATTGCATTGTGACGAAATATTGAGAGCACAAATCGCTCAAAAATCACATTCCTCAAATTTCGATCGTAATAAAGTATTAATTAGAAAAACCTTAATTTACAAACGATTCCAAACTAACGTCAGATTCTACACAATCCAACGTATTAATACTTTAAACTTAAATTTACTAATGATTCTAAACGAATGTTTTAGCCGGTTGCCATGTTAATCCAACTAGCTTTAAAAAGTCCATTTTGTCCAACACCAACACAAAATACAACTAAATGGCAATTTACAGATTTAATTTTTCACCTGTTTATCAATCCTACAAATACAGTTTAGTCACGTATTTAATAGATAATGGGTTTAAAGGTAAATTATATATTGCTTACCCTCGGGATCTTCGCTAGAGATTCGTACAGAATTTTGTTGTAATATCTGTTCTTGGTTTCACGATCCCTAAACGGAATCATATCTAACCATTGCAGAGCAAGGATAACGTCTGGACCACTGTACATAGGAATATAATACATTAGTAGTAAAATTTACACTTAAATAATCATGACAACATGACGGTTTCGCGTAATTTGTTATTTTGTAAAACAATGGAACGTCACCTCTTTACAGTGTATCTTAGTGGAAGTAGGCCAATATGTTAAAGAATACGCATCTGACTTACTGCAGGTCTAGAACCTAGCAAGAAAATAATATTAGCTTACGTACAATATTAGAGACAGTATGTTTGTACTAACCACTCTTTGAAGTGGTTGATAAGCGGAATCATCTGAGTAGATGGGCGACCGTGGGCTTCTTTGGCCAGCATGCGTTGAACTGCCTCCCTCATGCTCAGTGAAATATTTGGCGATAGTTGGTCCACGAGCTTCACCACCTATATGGTCAATACATTCCTAAATCATCTTCATAGAGAAACGTTTTGTTATACATACAAACACGCTACAACTATGAGAATTGTGCAACATAAGACACGGTATGGATGTCATCTAATGATTAGTTATTACGGGTCATTGATTTTCATATTACGTCACAAATGTTTCCTCTGTTAATCAAAATGTATCTATACAACAAGAAATAGAATGCTAATTTTCTCGTCTTAAAGAACTACTTCATACCAGAACTGATTACCGGTAAGCCCAAGTTCTTATAACAGAAAGTGACTAGGAAATGTAAGGAAAGACTGGGGAACAATATAGTCAATCTAACATCAGTTAATTAATACCATCAGCGATAAATATTTCCTTCAGGAATATTTAAAGGATACTTGAAGTGTAATGTACGATGGAAAACAGTGCGTCACCTTCACTCGAAATTTGAAAATGTTAAAGTCTAGATTAGCCCAGTCGGTATCTGTCCTAAATTATACACATTTGGGCAAATCGTATATGATCGCAAACTTTTGTTTTAATCGTTTAGAAATATAATCCGAAATTATAATTACGCTACGCGTAGACTTCAAATGGTATGCATGTGTTGCATTAAATAAAATATAAAAAAAATTAGAAAAAAAAATTTTAACTCCTTCTCGTGGCTATATCTCGACAGGTGTTAGTTTTAGAGGAAGTTCGGAAAGACTGGTAAGTTCCGTAATTTGTGTAGACGAGATAGAATTAATTGCAAATATTAATTGTTATTTTAGCAAAGATATCAAAATTCCATTGGAAATATGGTAAAAATGTCTTTCTTCAACAATTTTTTTCAAGTATATAAAGCACAAGTACATCCCTCGTAAAATTGTCTCTGAAAAACTTTTCAATATGGGCAAATATTACCCAAAATTCCAACACAATATATCGAGTAGTTTTTGGAAAATTATTTTACAAAACAACCTTGCAACACAAAAGGTACAGATTTAGAAAATTATTCAGAGCCAACCAACAAAATTTCAGATACTTAAATTGTTTTGTCAAGATATTCTACATAATTATGTAAGATGGTACTTGAACAATATATTGTCGTAAGACATACACTGCAAAATTATGAGCTTTTACTGACTAATCCCACTACGCAGATCCTAACGATCTTGAATGTATTTATAACATAATTTTGCATATAGATAACACCAATGGTGGAAATCATTAAAAGGCTATTAAGGAAATCAAGCGAGATTATAATGAGAATGTATAAACTCTTGTGTATAATCGTGTAAGAATAATGAGGACACGCGTCGAGGTGCTCATAAGTCTTGGAATAATCAGTTTCTCTTGATATTTTATAACAATGTACAAAATATGAGGTACAGTATTTACATAAACCTTCGCCCGACTATTGAGGGGGTAGTTGGTCAGCCCGTAGCGAACAATTAAAATCAGAGTCGCTATTCCGGGACGGGTTTCCTAGTTAATTGGAGCTACAAACGTCTAATCGTAATTTACTCGGCTCAAATTGTAAAATCCAAGGAACCGGATTGAACCGGATTGACGGCAGATGTATTAATTACATGGTCATTTTAACATCTCTCATAAATATACAAAACTTTAAATACCTAAATTTTGTAGGCACCATTAATTAGTACATTACTCACCAATTTTATAAATATAAATTTAACCAAGGAAAACATTTAAGTATAATGACAATGAATAAGCAAAAAACAATTTCCATAATTTTATTTTCATTGTGCATTATCCACAATAAGCATAAGGAAGTAATTTTTTTTCAAGATTAAGTACGTGTTGTTAAAGTTTTAAAGGAATACCTTAATAATTAATTGAGTTTAAAGGTTTTGGTTACTGGTGCGTTTTTAAATGTCACTTTCAGGGGACCATTAAAAAACAAAAGTTGCCCAGCAAACTGACTATTTCTTGTGTACATTTCACATTCTTGGACTAGCCTATATGAGCGTTGCACATCAAGTGAGGTAGGAATAATCTAAAATCGAAGTGTTGTCCGAAATAATGTCCTATACATATATTAGCCTTTTTATCTTGCGACAACTCCCCACACGGGCACTTGATCCTAAAGTAAGCATCAAGAGAGCTTGTGCTACGGTAACCACG
>DVPF01000002.1:0-21414 GCA_018239045.1 Yanguna cosyra | reverse complement strand
CACTTATCCAGACTCCGAACCACTACTAGAAAATCTAAATTAGAAAATTTTGTAGTGTTCGACCTGGGAATCGAATTATTAGAATTCTAGTTGTATATACATATGTATTTATATATATACTATACTAAATAGAATAATAAATAGGGATGTGTACGAGTATACACTCGTAAACATTTTAAAATATAAAAACAGTTGAAATTATTCAAAATAGGAGTGTATAATGACATTTATTACCAAAGTAATAAAAATTTAATGTCTTCATAAAGTATTCTGATAGATACTGACCAGAGTATCATCTGAAATTGATAGAAGATATTAAACAACCCAAACAATACTACTCAATATCATGTTATTTGTTACAATCGATCCGCAGTTGAAATGATTTAAGGTCTTATCATATCCTAATTAATGCCAACTGAATTAACTGAGCAGCACTGACTTTCAGTCAGCATTTACTCAGCTGTACCTAACCTATCCAACTCATATGTTTAGCTATAAAATCTATATTTATTAATTTTCATATTAATGTTTCACTGAACAACTAAAACGAAATTCATTTCGATCTATTGTCGGTTCAATTCCACTTCGCGGAAAGTGGTGTCGGTAGAGCTGTGAAGTGTTCTAACGCAAATCCAATTTATCTAACTACTTCGCTTCTCGTTTCTTCGAGCTTCGCTGCACAACTAGGAATAGCTCTATTGGCGCACATTTTTCCATGTCAGTCTGTATGTTGAATATATAATTTAAACTACCAGCACAAGCTGTGTTTTTTTCTCAATTCTGGATATTCCCATGAAGTAAAATATATTTCTCTTGTAAAGTATATTTCGAACGCGGATGAGTCTAACATATGGCAAAGTAAAGTTTATTTAAAGAAGGACTACAGGAAACTAAAAAGTAGGTATATATTATTTACATTTTCTATAAGCACATAAAAATGTATGTACATTTTTACACTCAAACTGTCAACGTCCGAATAATGGTCGGTAATCAAACAGTAGCACGGAGTAGAGATTTATAGAGCTGTACTGTATGCGATTGAACCTCAATGATATTCAAAAACTAAACATTAATGAATTAAGATCGAACTACGACGACTTCCGGACCACTATTTATAATTCAGCGTCTTAGGATAACAGACCTACAGTTTAACAACCAGGCATTTTAAGCAATTATATCTGCTGGTGGTCATTTTATACAAAGGAATGGATTATAATCAATGTTATAAAACATCACGCCTGTAATCCTCGAAGAGGTAGGCAGAAGAGTGTAATACAGCCCCACGTTTCATCAGTTACGTTTATGTCCCACCACGGAATAGGTGGTATGCCTATGGCTATACACTGGTCACTAAGCCAGATTCAGACCCAGTACTAGAAATTCTAAATAAAAAAATCCAATAGTACACGACTCGGGATTTGAACCCAGGACCACTCGATAGGCAGTCGCGTTCGCAACCAACAACGACCATATTAAGACGTAAACGTAACTAACGAAACGTGGGAGCTCATTGCACTCTTCTGCCTACCTCTTCGGGGATTACACGCATGATGTTACGTTTAATAAGAAAAGTGATTCGTTTATGTAGTAATTAAATTGTACCCATTACACTCACACCTGCAACAAACTTTTGTCAACCACATACCTACATTCTGCCACAACTTGCAATCATTCACGTTGCACCAGGAAAGTTGGAGATTACCGTTTAAGGACGCAAGTGGAATGATGCAAAAATATCTTGAACACTAGGTAGAATATCTGAAACCATTAATTCGTACTAGTTGATCGACAAAACGATATCTTCGACGTAGAACAAAACATGTTTGTGTTCTTTGCTTGACCTATTGGTCGAGTTGTCGGTGACTACTGAATACTACTGAACTACTGGACGTGATGTCGTTTTTATCCAGGATAAATAATTGTATGACAGACACGAATATTTCTTGTATGTATAGGTGTACAATGATTTGTATATAAACTAAATATTTTGTTATATCATTGTCAATCTCCGCCTAGTTCAGGTACATGATCGTGTGTGAAGTGGTTCCAGGATAACAATATTATGAAAATTAACGTATACACGTATATGTACAGCGTTCTTATCTTAATATTATGAGGAGATTTTCTAATAGAAACCGTAGTTATTATTCAAATTGCACGAGAGAAGCTGCTGCTATCTTTCTCGTAAAACAAAATGGCCACATATTAGCATATTTGCTTCTCGCTTGGTACGCTGTTTAGGTAAACGATATTCTCTGTTTCAGAAGTTTTAGCATATGACCAAACTTGTCGTTCTGTCTCCAAAATGTGTATACTTGTACTTACAACTTACCACACTTAAGCAGACCTATGTTTAACGACCGTTTTATGGTTCCTCTGTCACAGGTCTTTCCTAGTGTGAGAATTATAAAACTATGAATATCTACCAAACAAGAGTGGTACCCTGTTGTGCGTCTAGATGTGCGGTGTAGGAAGTGGCTGGAGTAATCAAATCGTATAGTTCCTGGGCGCTCTCTCAAAAATGTATATACCGCTGTCTCACCTACATACCTGCAGGAAAGTTGTCTTCCTAACAACACTTGCCTAACGAGCTTACGAGGTAGCAAACATACGTCAGGTGGCCCAGGATGTAGAAGCACGAACCCACGGAGATTGGAGTGTAGTTCGTTGTCAACGAGAAAGTATACAGGAACCGCGCCGTCTGCGCCTAAAACCGGTCCAACATTAGCACCTGCATGCTGTGAACCACCACGTCGTTACTGAAAAGACCGAGTCCGCTACGTTACGTCCGTACGTTACGTCCGTTACGTTACGTCCATTACGTTACGTCCGCTACGTCCGAATACTTTGTTAAATCTTATAATTGTGTCAGTATCACGAGTTTTTGATAACCTCCACGTCAAGCTAACTCATTTTATACCGCACATATTCATGGGTATCTCGGTTACCTGATAAATAGCTAAGTGGGTACTCTGTAGTTCTTATCAAGCACTAATTTATTCGAAAAGCAGTAGTAGAATTGTAGCTAGATTAAATTTAATTGTGCAGTGTGCACACATACTATCCTTTGCAGGAACTAAATTAGCCAACAACACGGTCCCCGATCGGCAGTGAGCTAGCAATTAAGGCCGGGATAAATATTTACTCTTGCAGTCAGAGCAGTACAAACTAGGCTAGCTAGCAACGTCACGGTCACTGCCACAGAGTAAGAAACGTATAGAGAGGGCATAGATTATTGGGAAATTACTATGGTTTCGATCCGCTCAGTAAAAAGCCCTGATAATAACCAAGATGATGTTCCTTCATAAAGGCAGGATTTTTATCAATATGAATTTTATGAATATATTTTTTGAATAAATATGAATATATTTATGAAGATTCTACACTTTATGATCTTAAAAATAATATGTCACATGAATCCTACTATATAAGGATTAGAATCTATATATTTTGTATAAATCTCTAAATCTTTGTTAATTTATTTTTATACAGATCTTGTCCTATTTGTTTCATATAAGTATGCCTATATAAATATGAAGATATTTTAATTTTTGTCAACATCTTTAAAAAAAAATTGTACAATATTTTATTCCCTTGCCTCAGAGACCGTATTACATACTGAACTCTTTATTGAAAAGGAAATTTGGGACATTAAATTCAAAGTCACAAACAATTACAATATTATGATGTAAAGGTATTTTCACAATAAAATAGACATGCTTTTTGTACGATCACTTTTATCAGAAATTCAAAATTATGAAACGAATTTTGCTCCTTGGTTTCACGGAATGGTGACGTGACGAACAGCGTTGCAACAACCGTTAAAATCGTAACACGCATTGAAAATCATAGTCAAGAGGCAATTGGAAAAGTTCGCGCCCTTACCAGTCTTTGTAAATATAATGTCCCACCACTTAGTCTCACCATCTATTCCATAGTGGGACGTAAACGTAACCTGTGAAACGTGGGAGTGTTCTGCATTCCTCTGCCTACCTCTTCGGGGATTACAGGCGTGAAGTTAGGTATTTAATCTGATATAAACATAAATTAGACAGTATTATGTGATGTATAATTTTATATTTGTAAATAGATATTTGCACACGATTGACATGGTAAATTGTGAGCTATAGGTATTTATATTAAATTAATTTAACTCTTATCTCAAGATATGATTGAAATATATTGTAAAACAAACGTGTCTTGTTCCCATGCATTTTAGATACACCTCGATCACCATGTTCTCCGTCTCCATGCGGTCCGTACAGTGAGTGCACAGTAAGTGCAAACGGTGCCGCAGCTTGCTCCTGTCGGCCTGGTCACATAGGAGCACCGCCGTCGTGCCGCCCAGAGTGTCTTGTCAGTTCAGAATGCAAGTTGCAACTCGCTTGCATAGACAGACGGTGTCGGGACCCATGTGAGGGAGCTTGCGGACGTGGGGCGCGCTGTCAAGTTATCGCTCATTCGCCTATATGCACTTGTAATGATGGGTTCACTGGAGATCCTTTCACATACTGCTACCCGCTGCCAGGTATAAACACATAATAATAACGAAACCACAGATAATTTTAAAAAATCTGTGATTTTGAAATTACTAATATGTATTTTGTATTTTAGCAATTCCACCTGAACCCGTGGATCCATGTCAACCATCACCGTGTGGGCCGAATTCTCTGTGTGTTAATTCGGGAGATATACCCGCATGTAGCTGTCAGCCCGGTTTCATTGGAGCTCCACCAAACTGTCGACCAGAGTGCACAATCAGTGCGGAATGCCCAGCAGCTCTTGCTTGTGTAGCCCAACGCTGCAAAGATCCTTGCTTGCAAGCGTGCGGTCCACGTGCCGTATGTTCAGCGGTCGATCACCGCGCGACATGCGCGTGTGAACCTGGCTTAGAAGGCGATCCGTTCCAGGGTTGTACAGTACCAAAAGGTAAGGTTCATCGCAACCAGCTTTGTATTATATGAATAAAATTAGTGTTTTTAATCTCGTCAGTGATTATAAAACTTGTGCCCATTGATTTAGAAGGATCCATTACTATGAAACATAACTAAGTTAAATACACGTAATAATTGATTGAAAGGTAAATAATGTTAAAAAAGTTAATTTAACCAAAAAATTTAAGACGTCAAAGAAAAAAGAGCATTAACCCCTGCTTTGCAAAGCGTGACAGGTCATGCTTAAGATGTGTGCTTTTTAAAATTCTGAAATAAGATCACGGATCACATGGTTTTACTAATGTCCAGATAACAGGTTTGCACTGGTATCTTTTTTTTAGAACCGAGTGGCTACCATGCCAGCTGCTCGGTTTGTTGGAAATTATACTGGTGCAGGATCTGTTACATGCTTAATTATAAAATGAAGGCGATGACATCAGGATGGTGACAACATAATTTTTAATTATATAGATTTTGCTTCCAGAAGGGATGTAACATTTTCAATAACTATTTATGTGAAATTAATGCCTCTGCTTTTGATTGGAGCACGCGGAGATAACAAAGCACTTACAGTATAAGCTTGGCCGTTTTTTAAAACGGCTGCTTTTGGATGGTGCTGCTAACCGGCAGCGCCGCGGCTGGATTAGAGAGATCACTAAACGTCGCCGAGCCCAGTAGCTTCGACTAACGCTTCGGACCAAGGAGACGCTTCTGAGGTAAATACGGTGTTTAGGTAAGTGAATATTTTTTTATATGATTATTGTAATAAACTATTTCAGCTCCTCCAAAGATTGAGTACATAAATCCGTGTGAACCATCACCGTGCGGTTCAAATGCGGAATGTAGAGTACAAGGAAACGCTGGTTCTTGTACATGCCTGACTGATTATTTCGGTGACCCATACCAAGGATGTAGACCAGAATGCTTAGCCGACTCGGACTGTCCCCTGATGTCTGCTTGTAATAGGAACAAATGCATAGACCCGTGTCCAGGAGTATGTGGTCACAACGCCGATTGCTTTGTTACAAATCATAAGCCATCTTGTAACTGTAAAACTGGTTATACTGGCAACCCCTTATCTATGTGTTCCATTATCCGAGGTAAGTTTTTAAATAGCAGGTAAAATAACTTTGACAGTTTGAAATAGTTTTACTGATTTGGAATATTACTTTTCCAGAATACGACGTATCCGTGATAAATGTGTGCAATCCGTCACCGTGTGGCACTAACGCGATATGTAAGGAAGTAAACAACCAACCAGTTTGCTCATGTTTAGTAAATTACATTGGATCTCCGCCGAATTGTAAGCCTGAGTGCGTTGTAAATTCGGACTGCAAACTGACCAGGGCCTGCGTCAACAATAGATGCGTGAATCCTTGCCCTAAGCCTTGCGGTCGCAATACCGAATGTAAAGTAATAAACCATAGTCCCGTGTGCTCTTGTAAGCAAGGATATTCCGGGGATCCGTTCACCTTGTGTTCTGTGACCCTTCGTAAGTAAAATTACTTATTATTCCTGTGCCGTCCTTTTCCGTATTATATTTATTTATTGTCAATGTCATCTATTTTTTTTAGCATACCCAACATACAATGAATCTTATTTAACTACCAGTATAATTATGTTACTAAATAAAAACTCTAACATCCGTTTTCTTTCATAGAAATAGTTCCAGTTGTGGCTGCACCATCAGATCCCTGCCTCCCATCGCCGTGCGGTCTATATGCAGAATGTCGTAACATCAATGGACTAGCTTCGTGTTCGTGTCTTCCCACGTATACTGGTTCGCCACCGTACTGTAAACCAGAATGTATCGTACACTCCGATTGCCCGAGTAATCAAGCGTGCATCGCAGAGAAGTGCAGAGATCCTTGTGAAGGCTCGTGTGGATTGTACGCAAAATGTTTTGTAAACAAACACGTTCCAGTGTGCATATGTGCAGACGGTTACACTGGGGATCCATTTAGAGAATGTTCACCAACTCCGTTCAAAGGTAAGTTGGATTTAACATTGAATTCATCTATTACCAAACAAGATTTGGTAACAGTAATATTTACCAGTACCAGAATCAGTACCATACCAGTAATATTTTTTTAGATGCAACACCGCCTGTCCCACTAGATCCGTGCAATCCAAGTCCGTGTGGATCAAACACAGAATGCAGTAACGGCATATGTTTGTGCATGGCCGGTTATCATGGAGACCCGTTCCTCGGCTGTCGGCCAGAATGTGTATATAATTCAGATTGTTCTCAGGACAAGGGTTGCCAACGAAATAAATGCGTAAATCCTTGCATTGGCACATGTGGATTGAATGCTATCTGTGATGTTAATAACCATGTGCCAATGTGTAGCTGTCCTAAGGGTATGAATGGCAACGCTTTTGTGGAATGTCGACCGTTTGCAGGTACGCCAAATTCTTCATAGATAATAATTGACTTGACCTTTGTGTCCATTTTTAATTTGTTAATGTTGATTTGATAATAATTGTACTGCAAATATAAAGTACTGGGTTTATTTCTTTTCAGTTGCTAACGTGAATCCCTGCAATCCATCGCCATGCGGGCCGAACAGCAAATGTCAACAGTCCAACGGTCAAGCTGTTTGTTCTTGTATTCCTGGCTACCGTGGCAGTCCACCAACCTGTAGACCTGAATGTGTCATCAGTCTCGAATGCCCGTTGAAAGAGGCCTGTAACAATCAGAAATGTGTAAATCCTTGTGTTGGCGCTTGTGGAGTGGCTGCCGTATGTGACGTGATCAACCATAACCCTATTTGCACCTGCCCGCCATCATTTACGGGTGATCCGTTCGTACGATGTTCCATTATTGGTAAGTGGATTTGTAATACTCGAATTAATTAATGGAGTCATCTACATAACATTGTAATTAAAATTCGTAAATACATTTTCAGTTGAAACCCCGCCGCAAATTGATCCCTGTGATCCATCACCTTGTGGACCTCATTCTGTCTGCAGAATAAGCGGTGAGAGTCCAGTATGCGCTTGCGTGACAGGTTTCAAGGGCACGCCGCCTAACTGCAGACCTGAATGTATAAGTAATAGCGAATGCGATTATAATTTGGCTTGTATAAATCAAAAATGCACCGACCCGTGCTTAGGAAGTTGTGGCAGTAACACGGATTGTAGAGTTGTCAGTCATTCTCCAATGTGCATATGTCAAATCGGGTACACTGGTGATCCATTTTCACAATGTACCCTTATAGTTTCAACAGAACCAAGTGAAACATTAAAACCATGTAGTCCAAACCCTTGTGGTGCTAACGCTATATGCCGGGAACAAAATGGCGTAGGAGCTTGTCAATGTCAAGAAGGCTATTTAGGAAATCCATACGAGGGTTGCAGGCCTGAGTGCGTTGTCAATTCCGACTGTCCACTAAATAAAGCATGCTCCAGGATGAATTGTGTAGACCCCTGTCCAGGCACTTGTGGTTCAAATGCTGTATGTCAAGTGAACAACCATATGCCCAACTGTATTTGTATATCAGGATACACTGGAAATCCATTCAGCCATTGCAACATTATGCAAGAACGTGAGTACAACAGTAATTATAGTCCTGTTGAATTATTATGCTTTCTGCCATGTGCTATTTATAATCATTTGTTTTCTTTAACGTTGTAGCACAAATTTTTGAGACAAACCCTTGCAGTCCGTCGCCATGCGGTGCAAATAGCCAATGCAAAGAAATAAATGGTCAAGCAGTATGCTCTTGTTTGCCGAACTTCGTGGGCGCTCCGCCCAATTGTCGTCCTGAATGTGTGGTGAGTTCGGAATGTCCACCGCACTTGGCTTGCGTTGACCAAAAATGTTCCGATCCATGTGCGGGCAGTTGCGGGGATAATGCTAACTGCAACGTTATAAATCATAGTCCGATCTGTGTCTGTAAGCAAGGCTTGACAGGAAATCCGTTTACAAGATGCTATCCTATAAAAGGTAAATTTGCACTATACTTTTCATCTACTCCAAATTGACTTGTATGAACATACAATATATATTTTTTCTTTACGTTTCAGTTTCAAAACCACCAGTTAGTATACCATCGGCAGATCCATGCTTGCCTTCGCCATGCGGTCTTTATGCAGAATGTCGGGATGTAGGCGGCAGTCCGTCATGTGCTTGTCAACCGAGTTATATCGGTAGCCCTCCGAACTGTAGGCCTGAATGCACGATCAATTCTGAATGTCCTAGTAACCAGGCCTGCATAAATGAAAAATGTCGTGACCCATGCCCAGGCGCATGTGGTTTGAATGCACAGTGCACCGTGTTTAATCATATTGCGCAATGTAGTTGCATGGAACGTTACAGAGGGGATCCATTTGTACAATGCACACCTGCACCTCAGGAAGATGGTAAATATAGACATGATTATTTATGGCATTTCTAATAATCTTAGATAAGGAATAAGTCAAATCAAGTATCTAATGAAAGATGTTTGTTGCTTTTTGGTATTTAAATTAATTTGATTTACAGAAACTTTCACTGAACTGGATCCTTGCAATCCATCCCCGTGCGGTCCGAATTCGGAATGTAACGACGGGATTTGCACTTGCCTACCAGAATATCAAGGTGATCCTTATTTCGGCTGTCGTCCACAATGTTTAGTAAACACGGATTGTCCTCACGATAAATCTTGCGTGAGAAGTAAATGCGTAGATCCTTGTGTTAACACATGTGGCTTGCGAGCTCTGTGTAATATATTTAACCATGTACCCATGTGCACGTGTCCACAAGGATCCTCAGGAAACGCTTTCCTCGAATGTCGACCTATAAAAATAGTTGAATTTATTGATCCGTGCAACCCATCACCATGCGGTCCTAACAGTCGCTGTAGAGAAGTCAACGGCCAAGCAATATGTACGTGTCTGCCTGGATACAAAGATGCCCCGCCTACTTGTAGGCCTGAGTGCACATCTAGTGCTGAATGCCCACTAGACAAGGCGTGCTCTGGACAACGCTGTATCGACCCATGTAAAGGCAACTGTGGTGCTGGAGCTCAATGCCATGTAATAAACCATAATCCCATTTGCTCATGTCCGTCGGGCCTTACTGGGGATCCCTTCAGTAGATGTATAGTTCAAGGTACGAAAAAAGGATTGTTTTATAATATTAGTTACAAGATTTGAAAAAAGTGCATATATTGACGTAACTATTTGTTTTAGATCTGGAACCTGTCAAATACGTAAACCCCTGCGAACCTTCGCCTTGTGGTCCAAACTCTATTTGTAAGGAACTAAATGATGCTCCATCTTGTGCGTGTCTCGAAAACTTCAGTGGAAGTCCGCCTAACTGTCGCCCTGAATGTATCGCTAACACAGAATGTCCTAATGAACTAGCGTGCATAAACCAAAAATGCAAAGATCCTTGCCCGGGTTCATGTGGGGCAGAAGCTGAATGTAGAGTTGTGAGTCATGCACCGCAATGCTATTGCCAACCAGGATACACAGGAGATGCATTCATTGCATGCAAAATCGTGGACGTACCTCTTACACCTTGTTCTCCATCACCTTGTGGACCTAACGCGTTATGCAAAGAACAGAGAGGCGCGGGCTCTTGTGTGTGCTTACCAGAATATATTGGCAATCCATATGAAGGCTGTCGCCCTGAATGCGTAGTAAATTCTGACTGCGCAACCAATTTAGCGTGCATCCAAAACAAATGTAAAAATCCTTGTAATAATATATGCGGACTGAACGCTGTATGTAATGTAATAAATCACACACCTCGATGCGAGTGTTTGCCAGGACTAACAGGTAGTCCTTACCAGGAATGTATCCAAAGACCCCAAGGTAGGACTTAGAATTAGTGGTTTCAAGATGATTCATTTATAATAAATAATAATGTATAAATAATAACATACATTTATGTATTCTTTTAGAAACACCTTTGGCACAAGTAGACCCATGTGCGAATTCTCCCTGTGGACCTAATAGTTTATGTAAAGTATTGAACGATCAAGCAGTGTGCACTTGCGAGTCGGGTTATTTGGGCACACCTCCTAACTGTCGACCAGAATGTATTGTCAGTTCGGAGTGTAGTCAACAGCTGGCGTGTATCAATCGAAAGTGTAAAAACCCTTGCGAAGGAGTTTGTGGGTTGAATGCTGATTGCAAAGTCATTAATCATAGTCCTATTTGTACTTGTCAATCACAACACACGGGCGATCCTTTCAGCCGCTGTTACAGAGTCCAAGGTATTTATGATTTTTATTCTCTTTCCCTGTTTTACGTTTTTGTATACTACAATTACATTTGTATTATTAGTTTATTAAATCTATAACATATAATATTATTTTAGTCCCAGATATCACTGTTCCCGTCAATCCATGCCTGCCGTCTCCTTGTGGACCGTTTTCGCAATGTCGCGATGTAGGAGGGGTACCTTCTTGCACATGTATGCCCCAGTACCACGGCAGCCCACCGAATTGCAGACCTGAGTGTTCTATTAACACCGACTGTCCGAGCGATAAGGCGTGTATCAATGAAAAGTGTGTAGACCCGTGTCCTGGATCTTGCGGAAGAAACGCTGAATGTAGAGTACAAAGCCATGTATCAATCTGCACCTGTTTCGACGGTTACACCGGTGATCCTTTCAATAGCTGCATTTTGAAACCCCTGAAAGGTAAAGAATCTGTCATTTTGAACTTACCATTCATTTGAATTCATCAAAGTTCTTTTCACTTATTTACGTATTTTCCCTTTTTGCTAGAACCAACACCAATAAATCCATGCAATCCATCCCCGTGTGGAGCCAACGCCGTTTGCGATGACGGAGTTTGTACTTGTGTACCTGAATATAGCGGTGACCCATATTTCGGTTGTCGCCCTGAGTGCACAATCAGCTCCGAATGTCCAATGGACAAAGCTTGCGTCAAGCAGAAGTGCATCAATCCTTGTGTTGACACGTGCGGGACCAACGCAAACTGCGAGGTGGTCAAACACATGGCCATTTGCATTTGTCCTCCGAAAACCACTGGAAATGCTTTCATCCAATGCAACCCAATAAAAGGTAAAGTCATAGTATACATTTATACATAAATAACAACTGTACAATTAAAATAATACAATAAAAACAGTATTCCTAACAATAATTATTCAATATCAATATCATTGTATAATTAATTTTCTTTTATGATCGTTTCCAGATGTTGTACCATCGAATCCATGTCAGCCGAGTCCATGTGGACCATTCAGTCAATGTAGAGAGTATAACAATCAAGCCGTGTGTTCTTGCATGACCTCTTATCTAGGGGCGCCTCCGTCATGTCACCCAGAGTGTACCGCTAGTTCAGATTGTCCTCTTAACAAGGCATGTAGCAACCAGAAATGTATAAATCCGTGTCAAGGCGCGTGCGGCGTAGCAGCCGAGTGCCAAGTCATTAATCACAATCCAATATGTTCATGCTCCAATGGACTTACTGGCGATCCATTTACAAGATGCATTTCAATACGTAAGTTACATTTGCTATGATATTCAAATGATAGATATTTGTGTATTGTCGCATTTCTAAGGTGTTATTTTAATTGTAAGCATATATTACAGCAATATCGGAACCAACGGTTGCGGTGAACCCATGTCAGCCATCGCCCTGTGGGCCCAACTCGATTTGTCAACAGTCAAGCGCTCAAACTCCTTCATGTCAATGCATGCCCGAATTCATTGGATCTCCACCTAATTGTCGTCCAGAGTGCATATCTAACAGCGAGTGTAGTGCGCACAAAGCTTGTATAAATAGAAAGTGTCAAGATCCATGTGCTCAGGCTTGTGGAATTAATGCGGAATGCAGAGTTGTGAGTCACACAGCGGTATGTATTTGTCCCGAGGGCTACAGTGGTGATGCGGTTATTCAATGTACAGTAAATGCCGTTGTTCCCATTGAGTCGCTGTCACCTTGCACTCCCTCACCCTGCGGTCCTAACGCGCAATGCAGAGAACAGTCTGGTGCTGGAGCATGTTTATGTGTTCTCGGTTACTTTGGTAATCCATATGAAGGATGTCACCCAGAATGCTCTGTCAATTCGGATTGTCCAAGCAATAAAGCATGCACCAGAAACAAATGTATTGACCCATGTCCTGGCACGTGTGCTCAGAATGCGGACTGCCAAGTAGTGAATCACTCTCCATTGTGTACATGTCGCCCGCAATATGTGGGCGACCCATTTAAGCAGTGTATACCTAAGCGTAAGTAAAATATGATTGTTTTACTTAAATTACTTTAATATTACGTACAATTCCTTTTATAAGTTTGTTTTCCAATTTTGTAGAACAAGAGGAAGTATACAGTAATCCCTGTCAACCATCGCCATGCGGGCCCAACAGTCAATGTCAAGTTACGAACGGCCAAAGCGTCTGTTCTTGCTTGCCTGGGTACAGAGCAGCTCCGCCAAACTGCAGACCGGAATGTGTCGTTAGTGCTGAATGTCCCTCTGACAAAACGTGTAGAAATAAAAAATGCGTATCGCCTTGTCCCGGCCCCTGCGGATTAAATACCAAGTGTAGAGTTATAAACCACAGCCCAATTTGTACTTGTGAGGACAGATTTACTGGTGATCCATTCTCCAGCTGTTACAAAATTACAGGTATGTATAATAAAACAGTTCTTTATAATGTTATTATGAGATACTATTAAAGTAATCCATTTTGGCTAATTTATTTTTACTAAGTTATATTTTAAGTTTATATGTAACGATGTTGGATTACCAAATGAATAAATAAATAAATAAACGTCTTTAAATCATTGCTATTTTAAATTTTGTTTACCATCTTTGTAATTTGTGGAAGATATCAATAATTACACAATTTCCTGTTTTCAGCACCTGTTCAAGCCCCTCCACAACCCACAGATCCATGCATACCCTCCCCGTGCGGTCCAAATTCTCAGTGTCAGAATCTTCGTGGTATTCCGTCCTGTTCGTGTTTACCTAACTTTGAAGGCAGTCCCCCGAATTGTAGACCTGAGTGTACCATTAACGAAGAGTGTGCCAGCAATCTGGCTTGCATTCGACAGAAATGTAAAGATCCTTGTCCAGGCTCATGTGGCCTCAACGCTGACTGTCATGTCATGAATCATGTCGCAGTTTGCAAATGCATAGAAGGTTTCAGCGGAAACGCCTTTATACAGTGCAGCCCTGAACCTATTAGAGGTAATTACATTTATTTTTCTACGAATTTTCCAAATCGTAAATAGACGTATATTTTTGAATACTAAAATTTTTGAATACAATTTTTGTAGTAATATATGTTGGTAGACTAGCGCAAAAGTAACATTGGGTAATATTAATGATCTTTACTTGCAGAAGAAACTGATCTATGCAACCCATCACCTTGTGGATCAAACGCTGAGTGTAATAATGGCCAGTGCACCTGTCTTCCTGAATTCCATGGGGACCCGTATACTGGATGTCGACCTGAATGTATCCAGAGTACCGATTGTGAAAGAGATAAAGCTTGTATGAAGAATAAATGCCAAGATCCTTGTCCTGGAACTTGCGCTCCCACAGCTGTTTGTAACGTGGTGAATCACATTCCAATGTGTAGCTGTCCCGAGCGCATGACTGGAAACGCTTTTGTAGAATGCCGCATTGTTTCAGGTACATTCAAAGCCCATTTAGGCACCTTGTAGTTATGTATATATTGACCTTCAATTGAAAATAACAATATCTTACCATTTTTCAGAACCTGTTAAAATTAATCCATGCCAACCTTCTCCATGTGGGCCTAACAGTCAATGTAGAGAAACAAATGGCCAGGCGGTATGTTCATGTGCGCCCGACTACATCGGCTCTCCGCCTGCGTGTCGACCAGAATGCGTTATTAGTGCCGAGTGCTCTTTAGATCAGGCGTGCAGTAATCAACGCTGCATTAATCCATGTGTCGGCGCCTGTGGTGTGAACGCCGAA
This sequence comes from Yanguna cosyra, assembly GCA_018239045.1. NCBI lineage: Eukaryota > Metazoa > Arthropoda > Insecta > Lepidoptera > Hesperiidae > Yanguna > Yanguna cosyra. Next base: position 6,568 of record DVPF01000002.1, on the reverse strand, counting down.
TGTAAAGTGGTCAATCATAACCCAATATGCACGTGTCCTGTTTTCTATTCCGGCGATCCATTTTCACGCTGTTTCAAACTACGTGAGTATTAATTATGCAGTCAAGTAAAAAAAAAATTCTGTACGGTGCACGTTGAATTTTGTAACTTATTTTATTAATTGTTACAGCTGAGAAGTTGCCGGAACCCATCAATGTGTGCACACCTTCTCCGTGCGGTCCCAACTCATTATGCAAGGAAGTCAACGGAGTACCAACTTGCACGTGTCTAGACAATTATCGAGGGCAACCACCTTATTGCAAACCTGAGTGCACAAATAACGAAGACTGCTCTCCTCACTTATCATGTGTGAGAATGAAATGCGTGAATCCTTGTGAAGGAGTGTGCGGCATTAATGCTGAGTGTAGGGTCGTCAGCCATTCTCCAATCTGCTTATGTTCCAACGGATACACAGGGGATCCGTTCACTGGCTGTGTACCCGAGCCCTTACAATCCGAGCCCCTAACTACACCCTGTTCACCTTCACCTTGCGGATCGAATGCTTTGTGCAAAGAAAAATATAACGCAGGATCGTGCTCTTGTCTTGAAGGATACATTGGCAATCCTTATGAAGGATGCCGACCTGAGTGTGTAGTTAATACTGATTGTCCATCTAATAGAGCGTGTTCTAATAACAAATGCGTCGATCCGTGCCCAGGAAGTTGTGGATCGAATGCCGAATGTCAAGTTGTCAATCATACTCCCTTATGCACCTGTATTAACGGCTATACCGGGGATCCGTTCAGATACTGCGTTTTCCAAGGTATAATTTTCAAAAAGTGAAATAAAAATACTGGTTGTTTTATTAACTCGGTAATTATAAAATATTTTTGTAATTCATTTTAGAACCACCTGCAAGTACTCCAGAAGACGTTTGCTATCCATCACCATGTGGGCCCAACAGCCAGTGTAAAAATATTAACGGTCAAGCTGTGTGCTCTTGTCAAGCGGAGTACATAGGATCCCCGCCTAACTGTCGTCCAGAGTGCGTAGTGAGTTCAGAGTGCCCACAAGACAAAGCATGTATAAAGAGTAAATGTGTGAATCCCTGTCCAAAACCCTGCGGCGTCAACAGTAACTGTAAAGTGATAAATCACAGCCCAATCTGCTCTTGCAAGGCATCCTTCACCGGAGATCCATTCACTATTTGTACTCCTGTTCCATGTGAGTATGAGGTTCAAACAATACTAACTACACATTACATTAAAATACGCTTGTATTAAATAATGAACTTTATTTTAACTTCTCAGACGACCAACCGCCTCCAGAAAGGATCAATCCGTGCTTACCTTCACCGTGTGGACCTAACGCAGAATGCAGAAATGTCGGAAATAGCCCATCTTGCTCATGTTTGAGTAATTATATAGGAAGTCCACCGAACTGCAGACCGGAATGCTCTATACACTCAGATTGTTCGAGTGATCGCGCCTGCATTAATTCTAGATGTCAGGATCCGTGTCCCGGCTCGTGTGGGCTATACACGTCATGCAATGTCCAGAATCATATACCGATTTGTACATGTCATGAGGGCTACGTCGGAGATCCGTTCACAAGTTGTAAAGTGCAAACTTTAGAAGGTATTTATTATACTATTAAACATAATAATACGATTATATGTAGTTAGTACGAAATAAGTATACGGACGACCGAGCTTCGCTCGGGTGAAAATACCGAAAAAATTAATTTATCCGAGAGACGTTACAAATAGATCTATTTTTATTTGTGTTACTGTTCCTAATTTATGAGCCAAACTTTTCTACATGTATTATGCGAAAACTAGGAGAATTTGTATTTGCTCATACAGGAGACCGAGCTGGATCGATTTTTGCTATCGTAAAATCCTGTTGTATCATCATCAAAGCCGGTGTAGGGAACGCGATTACAAATATATTAAATATGTTCTCTAAGGCGTGTGAAGTCTGTCAGTCTGCGCTTGGCCAGCGTGACAGACTGTGATCCTAACCCTCCCATTATGAGAGGAGACTCGTATTCAACAGTGGGATGATAAAAGGGTTGATGATTATGATGATGTTACAAATATTGCTTGTTTAACATAATTTGATTGATTTGTTTTGCTATGATTTTAGTTGAACCGAACATTGCGGATGCGTGTACGAACGTGCGGTGCGGCTCGAACGCCGAATGCTTCAACGGACAATGTCAATGCTTACCCGAATTCCACGGAGATCCGTACTTCAACTGTCGACCGGAATGCGTGTTCAGCACAGACTGCGATCAGAGCAAAGCCTGCGTTCAAAGCAAATGCATCGATCCTTGCATTGGAGCGTGCGGACAGAACGCGCTATGCCAAGTAATCAATCATATCCCCATGTGCAGTTGCAATAACGGTTTCACTGGAAATGCCTTTGTTGCTTGCAATCCAATTAAAGGTGTGTATTAAAATGTATCTGTAATAGAGTAATACAATGTTATTAATGTATACTTAATGGAATATACTTAAACATATAATGTAAATTTGCAGCAACACCGATCGAAAACCCTTGTGGTACCGCAGTGTGTGGACCGAACAGCCAGTGTCGTGAGATTAATAACCAAGCTGTTTGCTCGTGTCTGCCTACTTATCTCGGTGTACCACCAGCTTGTAGGCCGGAGTGTGTGGTGAACGCTGAATGCCCTCAAAATCAAGCTTGTTCGAAACAAAAATGTATCAACCCTTGCCTTGGAGCGTGCGGCCTGCGAGCTGTATGCGAAGTGATCAACCACAACCCGGTGTGCGCGTGCCCCACTACACAGACTGGAGATCCGTTTGTTGCGTGTACACCCGTCCTAAGTGTGTTTCATTACGATATTTATTCTAATTCACTTAAATCGCATTAAATTCTATTCGTTCTCTTGCACTAATGTAATTGTTTTCAATACATTAAATGCTTGCAGGTTCACCGCCAATCGCTGTAAATCCGTGCCAACCATCCCCTTGCGGACCTAATTCAGTTTGCAAAGAAGTTAACGGAAATCCTTCGTGTACCTGTTTGCCAGAGTATAAGGGCCAGCCGCCTTATTGCAAGCCCGAGTGTATCAGCAACAGCGAGTGCGCCACCCACTTAGCATGTATTAATAAGAAATGTAAAGATCCGTGCACACGTGCGTGCGGTGAAAATGCCGAGTGCCGCGTTGTGAGTCACTCAGCCATGTGCGTGTGTCCACAAGGATACAGAGGGGATCCATTTACACAATGCTCAGTGATAACTCCTGTGGAATTTTTATCACCTTGCTCACCTTCACCCTGCGGACCGAACGCAATATGCAGGGAACAGAATAAAGTGGGATCGTGTGTTTGTAACGAAGGCTACTTCGGGAACCCCCACGAAGGCTGTCGGCCGGAATGTGTGAGCGACTCTGACTGTCCCGGAAACAGGGCCTGCATCGGTAACAAGTGTCAAGACCCGTGCCCCGGCACGTGCGGGGTCAACGCGGAATGTGCCACCGTCAACCATTCTCCCACATGTACGTGCATCTCGGGTTACACAGGAGATCCATTCCGACGCTGCAGCACGTTACAAGGTACTCTTTTTCTAATACATTATTAATAACGTGTGTCCTTTTCCACATTCCGTAATGTATATCCTGTTATAAATATACATACAATAATATGAATATTTTCTTTCAGTTGAAGCTATACCACCAGTTAACGTCTGTTACCCCAGTCCCTGCGGAGCAAACAGCCAATGCCGCGTATTAAACGACCAAGCCGTTTGCAGTTGCTTACCGGAATTTATTGGCGAACCACCGTCTTGTAAGCCCGAGTGTGTGTTGAATTCGGACTGCGTGCCGGACAAAGCCTGCGTTAATCGGAAATGTGTGAATCCTTGTCCTGGCCCATGCGGGCAAAATGCGGAGTGTCGCGTATTTAATCACAACCCTATATGCAGTTGCCATGTAGGGTACGTCGGAGATCCATTTACGAGATGTTACGCGAAACCAGGTATACTCGTTTTTTATAATGTATAACTTGTATAATACTTGTTTAGAAAGTTTGTTATAAAATTTCCATTTACATCGCCTCATTCGTACATTCCTCTGCCTACCCATTCGGAAAATACAGGCGTAGGGTTATGTTCTTAATAATGTGGTTTTGCTATAACAAGTTTTTGTTTCTCCGTAGTGCCCCAACCGGTGTTGGATGAAACGTCTGACCCTTGCGTACCGTCACCCTGTGGAGCACACTCCATTTGTCGTAAATATGGCGACCAAGCGTCTTGTTCATGTACGCCGGGCTACTTTGGAAGTCCTCCTAATTGTCGGCCAGAATGTGTCACTAATCAGGACTGTATCAGTTCCCTGTCCTGTATAAACGAGAAATGCAAGGACCCGTGCCCGGGATCATGCGGACAGAACGCCAAGTGCTCAGTTATAAAACACGTAGCAATTTGTACTTGCCTGGACGGTTACCGGGGCGATCCATTCACCGCCTGTACACTAAAACCATTAGAAGGTAAGTAAACATATTATACTTTAATCTATCTTTTACCATCTTTAACACATACAGCATGGTAATGTTGAAACAGTAAATATTAGTGAATTACTGATGCTGGTATGATGTTTATTTTGCAATTCTGTTCTATGCAAATTGTAACAATGTCAATTGTAATATACATTTTTATTCTCTTTTAAATTTACTATTGATGATGATGATGATGATGTCCTCCTTGACGTGTTCGTCAATGGTGAAAATTTTGACAGATAAATTTATTTATGGGACTGATGATGCCTTGCAAAACCAAATTCAGTTTTGCAAATTTACTATTATTGCTATAATAATAACGCCTTGAGTGCCACGTTGGTCGAGTGGTTATGGCAAGCACTATAACTGATTTAGAGGTTCTGGTTTCAAATCCCGAGTAGATACTTTCGGATTTTTTTTACCAAAATTTCCTAATAATGGCCCGGAGTCCGGATTTGTGTCCGGTGTATGGCAATACGCTCACCTCCTATTTCATAGTGGGACGTAAAGGTAACTGGGAGCGTACTACGCTCTTCTGCCTCTTCGGGGATTACACGCGTGATGTTGCGTTTTTTTGTCACAGTAATAATAATTATAATTGTTATCTTTCAGAACCAACACCGGCAGATCCCTGCAATCCGTCGCCCTGTGGATCTAACGCTCAATGCCATAATGGAGAATGCTCATGCTTACCGGAATATCGCGGTGATCCGTATATTGGTTGTCGACCCGAGTGTACGATCAGTACGGATTGTCAAAAGAATCAGATTTGCGTTAATAAAAAATGCATAAACCCATGCCCAGACACGTGTGGAATGAACGCCATTTGTGAAGTTATCAACCATGTTCCAATGTGCAGTTGTCCCGCTGGGTATACCGGCAATTCCTTCGTATCATGTAACGCAGTGCAAGGTATATATGTCGGTTCCATTTAAATAATCTTTATTTCTCATAAGATACACTCGTATATTGGTCACTTAAAATGTGAAGCTTAAAAAGAAACAATCACATGTATGTCCAGTGAGTGTACATACGTACATATGTGGTCACGTTTCTGTTTGATTGTATATTAGAGCACTATTTATAATGGTTGCTGATTTTATTTTGACTTATATTCAATGTACATTTTTCCAGTTCCATTGCCAACAAATCCTTGCAACCCCAGTCCGTGCGGACCAAACAGTCAGTGCCGCGAAATCAACAACGTGGCGGTATGTTCGTGCTTGCCAAACTACTCGGGGAATCCACCCGCGTGCCGACCCGAGTGCACCACGAGCTCTGAATGTCAATTGAATAAAGCTTGTAACAATTACAAATGTATTGATCCGTGCAACGGAGCGTGTGGCGTCGGTGCTGTCTGCGAAGTAGTAAATCATAATCCCATCTGTTCATGTCCCAGCGACTTCACGGGCGATCCGTTCACCAGATGTCTACGTAGACGTAAGTTGTTATATTGCATGTAGACGTCGAGATGATTAATTCAAACACCGAAAGTAAACTCTCTGATACCGAAAGTAAACATTCTGATTAAAAAAATCTATTGTTGCCTAAACAACATGATACAGCAACAGTAAAGGACTTTTACGCTTAATACCTGAATGCGTTCAAATTTACATATGTAGTAGATAGACAACGTTTGTTTATTTTCGTTTACGTAATTTATTCTTTACACTTATTTTAATATTTTCATGTTAATACTTTCATTTCGCAGCTCTCGAAAGCCCGCCACAAATTAATCCTTGCTTACCGTCACCATGTGGACCAAATTCAGTTTGTCAAACAATAAATGATTCACCATCCTGCACATGTATGCCTGAATTTATCGGAACACCACCAAATTGCCGTCCAGAATGTTCCAGCAACAGTGAATGTCCGAACCATTTAGCGTGTATCAACAACAAATGTGGAGATCCATGTATTAGCGCGTGTGGTTCACTAGCGCAATGCCGCGTGGTCAGTCACACTCCAAACTGCGTGTGCCCACAAGGATACGGCGGCGATCCGTTTGTGTCTTGCAACGTACAATTTAACCCACCCGTAGAAATAATATCTCCATGCACTCCATCCC
>DVPF01000001.1:0-26654 GCA_018239045.1 Yanguna cosyra | reverse complement strand
GAAAATTTTATAGTGTTCGACCCGGGAATCAAACCCGGGACCTCCCGATCGGCCGTCGCACTTGCAACCAACACGACCAGCGAGACAAGAAAATCGTACACCTAAGCAAAACATACATACATATATCCGTTTCGGTCCGGAGAAAGAATCGGCCCCGTGCCCGGATAGTGTGTCGTAAATGGCGATTAAACCCGACGACGACTGATCACAGTATAGCGCAGTCTATATAAGTACGACTAAATTGCCCTGATCTGCCCAGCCCAGTAGGCGATGCGAAAAGTCGGGCTCTGCGATCTCCAACCAGCATACCCAGTGTGGGTATTATGGGCTACACACCTCAGCGTAGGCCAATGCCCAGCAGTGGATTTACGCTGATGATGGTGATGAAAATATACATAAACTCGTAGCCACCATACACATGTTGATTCTGAGTGGGAAGCGAAACCATAACACGCATAAGATCCTACTGCTGAATGAAACGACTGCGGCTTTGACACTGCAGCTTATTTGCTGTTTCAGATTGAAACTAAATTTTTCCGGATGTCTCTTATCCTCATCACATACGTTATTACGCTATTCGTAATCAGATCTTGCTTCTAAGACCCTAGAGTCCCGACATACGGATTCTCGAAAGGAATTATCGGCTGGTGCACGCTCTTGTGCATCCGCGCGAAATGCGCCTTCATTATCTTCTTCGTAGTGAACGCCTTGTCGCACGCGTCGCATTTGAAATTCTTCTCGCCGCTATGCTTGTACATGTGATTCTTTAAACGATTGCTGTTAAACGCTTTCCAGCCGCAGATTCCACAGATGTGGTTGCGCACTTTCAAATGCGTGTCCCTCAGGTGCGTCATCATCATGCTGAGAAACACGAAGGTTTTCGGACAGTGCAAGCACTTGACTTCTTGCCTATTCTTGTGCTCTGACGCCATGTGTCTCGATCGTTTGTAATGGCTTTGGAAAGTCTGCGCGCAAATCAAGCATTTGTACTTTCTGTCCATGTTGTGCAGATTCTTCTGGTGTGTCTTCAGTTTCGCCCGCGTCTCGAATTTCTCGCCGCACTCCGGACAGAGCAGTCCCGTGTTCTCGTGCACCGTCTTGACGTGCAAACGCAATAAGTTCGCATCTTTGAAGTGCTGTCCGCACACATCGCATAGGATGGCAGATGTGCCTTTGTGGTCCTTGTTCGTGTGATGCAACAGAGGTCCAAAAGTGTAGAAACTAGCGCCGCAAGCCAAGCAATTGACGTTAAAGTTGTCCAGCTTGAACGCCACCATGCATATCCCGACATCTTTGTTATAGACTACATCGTGTTTCGCGATCAGATGATCTATCAAATCGTATAAATCCACCACCGGTTCGGGGCACAGTTTGCAAGACAACTCCGATATATCCACATAAACTACAGGTTCCCAGTAGTTGCTCATCGCTTGCTCCTTGATCTGATCGTCGAAATGGACGTGCTGGTGACTCTTCAGGTCCGACGACTCTTGGAATATGTCATAGCAGTAGAAACATCTGTAGGAGCTTTTCAGCCAACGGAACGGCATCACGGTGGACTTCGTCAGCACTTGGACAACGTTGCTTCTGAAGATCTTCCTTTTCTCCTTCGCCGATAACGTCTTTTTGACGCGCACCGGCTCTATATCTATCATCAGGTCATTCTCCTTGTAGCGTTGTGCGTTCGGATCCGTGATCGCGTTTGATTCCGTCTGGCCACCTCTAGGTTCTCCTGCAAGGAAAACGCACAGGTGTATTTACTCGTTACGTTAAGAACAAGCGGTTAGCCTAGAGGTAGCCAGTAGGTGTTTCATGCATATAATATATTATTGTACACTTAGAATAGTCGGTAGTCATCACTAATATCATCGTGATTGCAGTCATCTGTAGCTTCAAGCGGGCGAGTTCGTCCAAATTATATTACAAATGTATTTGATATGTTTAGAGAGAATACTGATAGTTTTACCAGCAGTTTTGAATTTGGAAAAACGGACACGGAATATCAAGGACGCATATATAACGCAACAAAACACAAACAAATATACTAAGACTACTGCGAAATCCCAACTTTTTTAAATATTAGAAGGCATGGAAGACAGGCAGATGAGCCGTTTGATTGTAGGTGCTAACTGTCGGCAATGGGCACACACAATGATAGAGAAGTTGTCAATGCTTGGCTGGCTTTGAAAGAGCTTCTTCACGCCATTCTTGCAATGCCCTATATTTCGTTTTATAGGTGTAATAGTTAAAAAAAATATTTTAAAGGATTATAGTGTTACATGCTGTTTTGATGCAAATTGTCTATTGCGATTCTTATGCAAACATTTCTATGTACCTAGTATTTCTATGTACAAGTACCTAAGTAGATAATTTTTTTGTGAGTTTGTGTATTAAATTATCTAATAGTAGTGAATTAAATCATTCGTAGAGTGAATTCGTAATAAATAAATGTATGTATATAACGTAACAAAAGCATTTTGTTCCGTTCGTACATTTTAATCCGTGTCAGGGCAGAGAAAGAATACATCTCCCGAAATGCCGGTATACGAAGGTGTTGTAAGAGGTGCCTAAATCCGGCTTTGGCTGATCGCAATAGGGCGCGGCTGCCTAAGTGAGGCTACATGTCCTGGCCGTCTCCGGACAGCCGCATACGCAATGAGAAAAGCCATGCTCTGTGATCCCCAGTGATGCGTATGCCCAGTTTGGGGACTACAGGCAAAACCCCCTGAGGGGAGGCATTTATCCAGCAGTGGACTTAGAGATCATAATGTTCTCTGAGTCCACTGCTGATTACGGGTTTCAACTTGTTTTACATTAGTTCCACCTTAATTAGGCATATTGCTTTCGCTGACTTCCTCACCATCGTGCAATAAAGTCGTAAAATAAATTCGCCGAAACCAATATTGATATTTTTTAATAACTATGAATTTGTATGCCATGTAAATTTGAATGTAACACTATTTCTATTATTATTACACTTTTCACGTTTGATTACACTTTCAAGCCAGGTATCCTACGGGGAAGATAGAGAACACAAAGTGCCAGACATCTCCATCCTTATAGACTGACATGCTTCGTATACGTTAACATTACTTATTCACATGAACCATAATCGATTATTGGAAACTTTCCAACAACTTTTACACAATTTAAAAATGTTATAGATCTTCTCGGCTTCATTTTTTGTCTACTTCATATTATTTTTAACATACCCAATGCATGAAGTCAAGGAGGGACAATATATCAACATATAGTCTACGTATAGCGCAATACAAAAATCAGTATTTCTATAACATAATAACATTCAGCTATATAAAAGTGTGGAAGACCTGCTTAAAAAAACTTAACTGGTGTTTTGTGACATATTTTGTACGGAGCCCCTACCGAGAGCTCAGTTCCGACTTCAGAAAAGTCTGCACATTCTTAAAGTTCAATTATCACTTCCTACTAGGGTGGAGAAAAACATCTTAAAAAAACATCCTCGTCCAAATGATTTCCTTGGCGTTGACAACTCTGTAAGACGTTTGCCAAAAGGCACTAAGCCAGCATGATACACCAGGTCTTAAACTCTTTTGATTTCGAGACCTACTACTGTTGGACAAGAGACCCTTGTCTAACAGTAGTCACCTATAGATTGATGAAAGAACCAGATAGGTCCAATTATACAGAAAAGTACAGAGAGTATTTCAATCATGAACAGCCTTAACCAAGTCCATATGTGCGGTAGAGGAAAATATCTGTTGTTGAGGCTATTTAGCCAACATACTGCCCGGTCAACTCAGCCCCTTCCAATTCATCGCGGACGAACTCCATCTGCACTATTTCTGAATCGTCAACCTCATCAATAATTCCAATGCTTTTCTCCACCATATACCGCGGTTCGTATTGCGGATGGCGAGTTCTAAAGTGCATTCTCAAGTTCGGACGATGAGCGAAATCCTTGTTGCAAATCTTGCAAGAGTACTTCTTCTTGCCAGTGTGAATCACAAAGTGCGAATTCAAATTGCTCTTCTTGGAGAACTTCTTTCCGCAAACCGTGCATACGAACTTCTTATCACCGTTGTGCTTCAACATGTGCAGCTTCACGTCGTACGGCCCAAAGAATTTGTCTCCGCACACCTCACATTCTACATTCTTTTCGCGCAGATGCACTCGTCTCATGTGCCGTGACATGATACTCTCTTGCGGGTAAACCTTCGGACAGTACGGGCATTTGATCTTCAATTCTTCTACACCATGCACATTAGCCAGATGCAGCTTCTTAAAGTACGGACTCTTGAAAGTCTCCGGACAATGAGGACAAGTGGACAGATTTATCATATGAACATTTTTCTCGTGAAGCGTCTTCTTAGATAACGTTGCGAGACTAATCCCGCAATGCTCGCACGTATACCCACCTTCCCTATGATAGTACCTATTGTGCATTTTTAGATGATTCTCGCCCTGGAAACTGGTGCCGCATACATCGCAAATGTAATCGTGCGCCAAATGGTGTTTGTTTGCATGACGAAGAAGATATTCAAAGAAAACGAACTGCAAATTACAAATTGGGCAAGATGGGTGTTCTTTGTCCAATTTAAACGGCAGGAGACAATTTGGCACGCTCACATCATATTCCGCATCATGCGCTATTATTAAATGATGGATCAATTGTTCCAGACTGTTCACAGCTTGAGGACACAATTTGCAAGATATATCGGTGACATCGATTTTCACAGCTGCATCTCTATTTCTGTTGTTCTTCGTTCTATCGTAAACGACCAGTTCCAGATTCGCGAATTGGTGAACTTTGGCCGTGTGCTCTCTCAACAGGACTGGATCTTTCATAGGTTCTGTACAGTAGAAGCATCTGTACCTTCCCTTGTACCACATGAAGGGCGTCACGTTACCGTACTGTAGAACGTACTCGACATTGCGACGTTTCAACAATAGCTTACGTGCCATTTCTCGTTTCTTATAAACGTCCTCCATCGAATTGTATTTGACACCTGCAAAGAAATTAGTTTCTTTTACATCAAGCGTTTCTGCCCTTACAGTGTCTGCATCGATCGACTTTAAGATATGGTCTTCCCAGTATTGATATTGGTTTATAGTAAGGTGATAATTCTCGATCACATTTCCTTTATGCTTACATACATGCTTGAAAATATGGCCGCGGAAATTAAAAATGTGCATTGCCACCGAATCAATAATGAAATTATTTTATTCCATGTTTCAATAATGTATTTTATGAGAATGTATATGTTCTTAATGTAAATATCAGTTCCCGGTTTAATGTAAATGTTAGTTGCAGGTTTGTTTTTTTTGTTGCAGGTTGCATTGGCCCAGTGGTTAGTAAATTTGACTGCTGAATGGTGGAGGGATGCGGTTTCGATTTTTACCCAGAACAAACATTTTTGTGATGAGTACTGAAATTTTTCTGTCTTGGTGTAAAAAAGTACAAGTTTATATTTAGTTTCATATATGTATATACGTAGTTTATTAAAAGTCTCGTCAGATCAGAACGCGGCTAGATGTACAAAATGTAGGCATTACTTGCTTAAAATCAGAGGGTAGACAACATAAAAAAACATCAAAACTACAGTTAAATATTTGTAATATATATGTACATTTATTTCTTCTATCGTTAGAACTAATTTCTTACAAACGACAAGGCGAATAAAGTTGACAGGTGTCTGAAGAACATTATGGATTTAAATCTAACAATCCAATTAAAATTACTAACATCATCATCACCATCATCAATAAATCATCAAGAACCTCATTGTAACCATCATCAACTCTTAGTTCCATCTTAGAACACGGGTCTTCTCACAGAAAAACAACGATTAAGGTTAGTCTATCTTGCTAAATAAAAACACGCTGGCGGCCTTTACATGTCTTGGAGAAAGAATCTTTTAAAGCAGGACAAAAGTCGTAAAAGTATTATTCTTTATTTGTTTTCCTTCCCCATTGAAGAGTTAAATTTTAAATCTTAAAATTGTAATATAAATAATCACAGCTTTTTGGAAGTACAAATACGTTCCAGGGCCTCAACCACTATTGTAGTGCTATCACGAACTACGGGCTAACGATGCTTTGTATGAAGTTGGGTGACGCATGTCGCGACCGCCGAGGAACAGCAGTGTAGGCGGTGCAAGAAGCTGTGCTCTGTGATCCCCAACACGGATACGCAGCTTGGAGATTATTGGCAGAAAGCACATGTCTAGCAGTGAACTGAGATAGGCTGACCGTGAGTGTATTAAACTGACTTAGTAAGTAGAACTATAATAAGTTAATCAACCACAAATACAGTTATAATTTTCGCAAGAAGGAAATATAAAATTATTTAAGTTGATATGTTAGAGTGCTTGCAACGCGTAGAATAAGGCCTCTGGTTGCAAATGGTCATAGGCGACAGGGGTCACTTAAAATGAGATAGCCCGTTGGGCTTATCTACAAATCTTTTCAATAATAATGAAATTTTTCGCCTGAAAAACAGATTTCAATAAAACGATATTGTATCTACTCTATCAAGCATAATATCGACAGATAAATATCATTTATTAATATGTAATTACTGCCTCGGTGGTCGTGTTGGTTGCAAACGCGACTGCCGATCGAGAGGTCGGGTACTATTAGATTTTTCTAATTTAGATTTTCTAGTAGCGCCTCGGACTTTAGATTTGCGCCCAGTGTAAGGCACTTGGCTCACAACGAGAGCTTTCCAAACTATCGATGGATTATGGACGGACAACACTACGATATCAATTTAATTTTTAACGTCGATTTCTTTGTCATAAAGAACTCATAAAGAGATACATCGATTAAAGGATTGGTAGTAGGGTATAAAAATTGTTTTACAGCTACTGGATCATGACCAAATCGAAGTTGGTACATGTAACGTTTGTTTCGTAATTGTAAAGAACCATAAAACATTATATATGGAACAAAATTTTCGTTCAACTAAAACCCCAATGAATGTGGCTCAAGAAAAAGAGAAGAATTAAACTGAATTATATACTGGAAAAAAGGTTGATGTAATTCAAAAGGTAATGCAAAAAATTGTGTTTCAATACTTTTCGTTTTCGAAATCAGCCTTCGAAATGAAATAGAAAGAAACAAAATATACACGTGATTACTACCTAACCACTAAAATAATTGTAAAGAAGTCTTGCTTTTTACGTTAAAAATGTTCACTTGCATCAGTGAAGTATCAATGAAATATTCTTTAGCTAATTGTTCCCAGAAGACATTGGTGGTAATAAATACATATGTGGAATTGATAAAATAGTTATTTGTTTACACCCGAAAATGTTATAAGATGAGAATAGTAGAAGTCAAATCGTTTCGTCATCCTCTTCTAGTTCTTCATAGTACCCGTCCTCTTTATGAATCTTCATGTGGACTTTCAAGTTGCTATTCCTCATGAAATATTCACCGCAAATGTTGCACGTGAACGTTCTATCGCCGTGATTCTTCACCATGTGCAACTTTAAAGAGTAATTCTCATAGAACTTCTCGCTGCAAAGCGAACACGACACGTCCTTCTCCTTCAAGTGCACGCGTCTCACGTGCATTTTCATGCATGAATTCTTAGTGAACATCCGCCCGCAGTACGTGCATTTGTGGCCGATGTCGTGCACCTCGATCAGATGCTTTTCCTTATGATAGGGCGATTGAAACATCTCGGAACACTTCGGACACTTAAAGCTCTTCACGTCGTGCATTCGAGCGTTGTGGCGTGCCAAGCAAAATTGGTTCTTAAACTTGATGCCGCAGACCTCACATTCGCATGTACCTGTATGCGCGATGTTAACGTGAACGCCCAAATTGCTCGCTTTTTTGAAGCTCTTGCCACAAAAGTCGCAGATCCATTTGTTGATCGTGTGCAAAGAATTTATATGCCTTACGAGGGTGGCGAAGAAACGGAAGACTTTGGAGCAATGAGGGCACGGAATATTGTCTTTGATCAACTTGAACGTCTCGAAACAACCGGTCACCGACTTGTAATATACCGCGTCATGTTGGCCAATCAAATGTTCGATCAATGAATCCAAATCCCTCATCGGTTTCCGACACAATTTACACGCTAAGGAAGTGACATCTATCCTCACTATTGCGTTGTCAACTTCCTTGTATCTAGTTATACATTTCGATTGTAAATCGCAAACGGGATGTTCCAACGACGAGTGCTCTTTCAGCTCTTCGAATTCCGTGAACTTTTCCGGACAGTGAAAACAGGAGAATTTGGAGAAAAACGAGAAAGGTGTCGCGGTAGACATGTTCAAAATAGTGACGAAATTCTGACGTTTCTGCAGCAGCTTCTTCGGTCTGGGAACCAGTTTGATCACTCGATCGTCAGGGTGTTCTAACTGTTCGTGTCTCTTGAGTAGATTGTACGTGGCGACTTTCAAATGGCAATATTTGCACTGTATAAAGTGGCACGCCTTTTTGTGCCTGTCTAGCAACACTTGAGAATCAAATATATCCGGACACTTGTCACATAGATAGCCACCATCTCGGTGATTGTGTCTTATGTGAGTACACAAATCCCTTCGCTTATTAAACATTAGACCACAGTCCTCACACACGTAAAAATGCTCAGGGTGGTTATTGTGGACATGCGTGACGAGATGACCAAAGTACGTGAACTGTTCTCCGCATATATGACAGCGCATATCTGCGAGCATGTACTCTTGGAAAAGGATATCTACTGTTGGATCATAATCTACATTATGATCATCTATCAAGTGATTGATGATTTCTTCTAGAGACGTAAAGGCTTCGCTGCATATTTCACATTCGATAACAGAAATGTCTATTTTGATTTCCTCATCGGTTCGTTTATACAGTTTGAGAGCTTGGAATTTGCTCATGTATAGATCATGTGATTTTGTGTGTTTTCGGAATTTTATATAATCCGGGGATCCCTTGCCGCAGTAAAAGCATATGTACTTGCCGTGCCATTTAAAGGGTATAATGGAAGTATTGTTGAAGAGGATTTTCAAATTTTCGCTCCTTTCCCAGAAGTGCTCGTACTTCCTTTGCGCGAATTCATCTGCAAAGAAACGTGAATTCACTTCTTAATTCATCAATTGAACAATTCGACTCCTTCCGGGCGGCGCAGTATGCGCTATTTACAGGAGGTAGGTATTTATCTGTCAATCATACCTCGAAGCTTCGAATTCTGGGGCATTGGCGTGTTGCACTGAATTCAAATATGGTGGTTCTTAATTCAATTCTTTTTAAATAAATGTCATGTACTTTGTGAAACACCTTCACATGTTTCAATTTCCTTTGATACGAATGTAGTCCTGTGTAAATGCTTTAAAATGAGATGAACATTTTCAGTGCGAAGAGAAATTTCCCAATGAGTTAGTAATATTTTGATGCAAACGTAACAGAGGTCGCCCGCGGCGATTTTTTGCAGCGATACAGTATCGTCTTTCGTGAACGTCCTGCTGCATCGTTATTAATGACTTTGTCGCATTTAGAATTCAGTATCATTAGTAACGTGCGAGTGGTCGGATGACATCAAGTAAAAGAAACGGGGGACGCCGTTGCGCCCGCTGGTTTCAAGGCGCAGTATAGAAACTGTTGTGCGACGTTCGCGAGGTAAACGGGTGTTCCATTTGGACAGGTATACAATCCGCTACAAGACCACTACTGTACCGTATTCGTCGTGTGACTGAATCCCTGTAAAAAGTCGCCATGAACAACCCTCCCATAATTTTGGGCATAATAATGAGCTAGTGATAATAATGACAAGTTTTGCTGAACGTAAAAATAAGAGAGCTTAAGTTATATTTACAATTATTAGATTGAAACCTAGAGCACTTTCAGATTTGTGGCAGTTAATATATAATTAGTACGAATAGTTCATTCTTGTTCAGTTCAACGTCGTAAAACATAACATTAGTATTATCGAAGTCTTATTTTTTATTATTATTACATTATTGTCTTAAAAAAGGCATTATTAATAGGTCGTGTAAAACAATAATCAGTCATCGGATATACTTGGCAGTGATGTTGCAGTCGGAGTCTCAGCAAAAAAAACTTCTGAATGTCAAACACAAATCGACATCAAAATATTTTACAATGTAAAAATACGCTTCAAAAATGTTGAAAATCTTATCGCCTAAACAACATATATAGGAATAGATCGAATCTAGGCCTCAACAGTTTCAATGTGACCGTATTTCTTATGCATATCCATGTGACAACTCAAATTGCTTCTCCTCAAAAAGTTTTTCCCGCACACATTGCACGTAAACTTCCTGTCGCCGTAGTGTTTGACCATGTGCAACTTCAACAAATGATTGTCGAAGAATTTTTCGTCGCAGAGCGCGCACGATACGTCTTTCTCTTTCAAATGGACGCGCCTGACGTGATCCTTCATAAAGGAGTTCCTCGTGAACATTCGCCCGCAATGAGTACACTTGTGTCCAATATCGTGAGCCTGTATCAAATGCTTCTGTTTGTGATACTGGGACTGGAACAGCTCAGGACATTTGGGGCACTTAAAGTCCTTAACGTCGTGCATTTTCGCCTTGTGACGACCGAGACATAACTGATTCTTGAACTTCAGCCCACAAACGTCGCATTCACACGATCCAGTGTGCGCGTAGCTCACGTGCACCCCCAAATTGTTTGCGTTCCTAAAAGTCTTTCCACAAAAGTCGCATATCCATTTGTTGTTGCTGTGCAATGAGTTGATATGTCTGACGAGTGTAGCAAAGTATCGAAACACTTTACAACAATGTGGACAGGGAATGTTGTCTTTGATCAATTTGAACGGCTCGAAGCAACCTGTTACTGATTTGTCGTAGTTCGCGTTATGTTTGCTAATCAAATGCTCTATCAACGTATCCAAATCCTCCATCGACTGACAACAGATTTTACAGGCCAAGGAATTCACATCTATTCTCACGATTGCCCTTTCACCTTTGCAACGTTTTATGCATTTCGATTTCAAATCGCAAACAGGATGTTCTGACACTGTGTGCTCTTTTAAATCGTCAAACTCTGTGAATTTTTTTGAGCAATGGAAACAGGAGAACTTTGCGAAAAATTTAAAGGGCGTCGCCGTGGACATTGTTAAAATGGTAACCATATTTTGTCGCTTTTGTGTTAGAATCTTCTTCACTGTGGGTGCTAGTGTGATTTCTAGCGGATGTGGTTTTATTGGTTTATCACATTCTTTTATCACGTCTATTTTGGATTGACATGCACGCAAATGCATTATTAGGCCCTGTCGTGATTGAAATTCTTTTGCACAATGCGGACATTTGTTGTGAGGATGTTCGAGTTGCTTGTGTTTCTTGAGTAGACTGTACGACGCCACTCTCAAATGGCAAGTCTTGCACTGTCTAAAGTGGTAGGTTTTTTTATGTTTCTCCAATAACACTTGGGATTCAAATATATCAGTGCAATCATCACATGGATATCCGCCTTCACGGTGATTTTGTCTTATGTGAGAACACATATCTCTCTGCTTGTTAAAAGTCAATCCGCAAGAATCACACGTGAAGCAGTTCTGTGGGTGATTGCTATTGACGTGGATGATGAGGTAACCAAAGTACGCGAACTGCTCATCGCAGAATTGACAGCGCGTGGTAGCAAGGAGATATTCCTGGTAAGGAATGTGTACAGTCTTATCATATTCGAGCTTATGTTTGTTTATCAAATGATCAATTATTTCATTCAGGGACGTAAAAGGTTCGTTGCATATTTCACAATTAAGGTTTGATATATCTACTTTAATTTCATCATTCGTACGTTTGATTCGTTTGAGAGCGACATCTTTGGTTGTGCAAAGACCGTGTGATTTTGTATGCTTTCGGAATTCGGAATAATCAGAGTAAAACGAGCCGCAGTAAAAGCACAAGTACTTGCCGCGCCATTTAAACGGTATAATGGATGTATTGTTGAAGAGTATTTTCAAATTTTCCCTCCTTTTCTCAGAGGTGAAGTGCTCGTACTTGCTTTGCGCGAATTCATCTGCAAAGAAATTTTCTTGATGTGAATGTACCTCATAATAGATCGATTAATTCTTATTATAATTATTATTATTCGATTTATATAACGCAATGTCCGAACTGTTGAATAAATAATATGTTGCTCATAATTACAAAAACGTCTTCTTGAGCCCAAACAGCCGGACGCATTTTTAGTGCTTGTCGAGGAGAAATAAAGTAATATTTTGGTGATATACGTTTTACGCACAATTATAAACTTAGACTGTGAGTAATTCAAAACGTGTTGGAATGAGAACACAAAATTGGTATTCTTCTGAGAATGGAGCAATCACAGTTTTATTAAAAAAGTCACCGACAGCTTTCTTACGCTGTCTCAATGTCATATTTGTTGCTAAAAGAGCCGTACAATTTCGTAAGCCGTCGGGTAAGTATATGGACGTTAACTTGTCAATTGGTTAGCATTCCTAATATGAGACGACATGTGACCCCTGAGATTCTTCTTCCACAAGAATTTCTTGCCGCAGACGTCGCAATGGAAATTTCTCTCTCCGTAATGTTTCACCATGTGTATCTTCAAACGGTGACCGTCGAAAAACCTCTCGAAACACACTGAACATTCGACGTTCTTCTCCTTCAGGTGCGTTCGTCTCACGTGATTCACCATCAGCGAATTCCTGGTGAACAACTTCCCGCAATACGTGCACTTGTGACCGGATCTATGAACATTGACCATGTGCCTCTGCATTCTGTAACTGGATATAAACTTCTCCTGGCACTCCGTGCACTGGATTACTTTGGCACCGTGCGCACTCCCCAAATGCGTTTGCAAATGGCTGTTAGATGTAAACTCAAGTTCGCACTTGCCGCATTTGAACACGGCCGTATTATGTTTGCTGGATATGTGAGCGCGCAAATTAGAAACGTTTCGAAACGACTTGCCACAATACACGCAAATGTATTTATTGTCCGTATGAAATTGACCGACGTGCCTTAGCAACGAACTGAAATATCTGTAGGCCTCCCCGCACAGTGGGCAAGCGAAGTTGTCTTTTATCAGCTTGTACGGCTGCATGTTGCAATCTATGGATTTATCGTAACCCGCTTTGTGATTGAATATGAGATGATCGATCAAGGAATCTAAATCTTTCATCGGTTCGAAGCACAACTTGCAAGACAATGAAGCGATGTCTATTTTAATACAACCATCGTGCCTATTGCGCAGTTTCATACTCTTAAGTTTAATATCACAGTGGGGATGCTCTGTTACCGTGTGCTCTCTTAAATCGTTACATTCGTTGAAGTCCTTAGGACAGTAGAAACACCTAAACCTACTCATAAAATACTTAAAAGGTATAGCACTAGACATGTTCAAAACACAGGCTACGTTATTCCTTATTTGGAGAACGGATGGCTTTCTTTCTTCGTCATCGAGGGGGACTTCGTTCTCAGCGTTTCTGAATTTCACGTTGCATTTGGTCGCGTGGCGTAGAAAACTTTGCTTCGTGCTCATTATTTCTAAGCAGAAACCGCATTTTAGCATATCATCCGCATGTTCTGATTTCATGTGTTTCAATCTCTTCTTAAGGCAGGAGAAACTTTTGAAACAAACATTACACGTAGACACGTGTGAGTTTGTATTGTGTTTTTTGAAGGCAGCGTACGAGCAAAAACTCAACGAACATTTGAGGCATCTATGATCCTTCTTATGTTGCATCCGTGTATGCGCGTCCAAATCTCTCTTTTTGTTAAACATCTGGAGACATTTAGAACATTCGAAGCTCTCACTCGGATGCCTACTATTAACATG
Source organism: Yanguna cosyra (assembly GCA_018239045.1). Lineage (NCBI taxonomy): Eukaryota > Metazoa > Arthropoda > Insecta > Lepidoptera > Hesperiidae > Yanguna > Yanguna cosyra. The sequence goes on along the minus strand of DVPF01000001.1, from coordinate 12,887 downwards.
CTTGATCAGTTTGTTGAAATAATCGAATTTCTCTTCGCACTGCAGACACTGCAAGTCCACGAGGCGATATATAGCCAAGGAAAGCTTGACGTTTAAATCGTATGGCAACTGGTGTTTATGTTTCAAGTGATCGACAATCTGGTCGAAATTATCAAAGGATTCGCTACAAATCTCACAAGTGACATCTGATACGTCGATTTTGACTTCTGCGTCCGGTGCTTTAACTAGACGAATAGCTCTGTCTCGGTCTGAACAAGCGCCATGAGCTATAGTATGTTTCTTTAATTCCCAATAATCTGGTATATCCTCGCCGCAGTAAAAACATAAGTATTTCCCACGCCATTTAAATGGCAATAGAGAAGTGTTGTTGAACAATATCTGCAGGTTCCTTCGTCTATTAAAACTTTGCGTCTGTCCGGATCCGTTTATATCTGAAAAGAAATTTTCTAATCTGTATCACGGTAGCATATATTTCATTTTGCTACACACAATCTTTTTAGGACAAATCCTTCAAGCTATCTCGATCAGATTTGAGATTACATGCATTTGTAGAAAAAAACTCGGGATATAATAAACCATAATGATACACGAGAGAGTGAATACTTATGATACTATATAAATTTATTACAAAATAATAAGTCTTGGTTAACAATCAATAACTATGATTTTCAATTGACGTGTTTGAAATGGGACGCCATGTGCCCCCTGAGGTTCTTTTTCCAGAGAAACTTTTTGCCGCAGATGTCGCAATGGAAATTTCGCTCTCCATAGTGCTTGACCATATGCATCCTCAAGAGATGAACATCGAAAAAGAACTCGCAGCAAATCTCGCACTGAACATTCTTCTCCTTCAAATGCGTTCGCCTCACGTGGTCTACCATAATCGAGTTACGAGTAAACAGTTTGCCACAATAGGAACACTTGTGGCCGGACTGATGCACATTGATCATATGTCTCTGCTTCTCATAAACGGAAGAAAATTTGTCACGACACGTCCCACATTCCACCATCTTGTCTCCATGCACTCGCCCCAAATGCGTCTGATAGTACTTCTTACTGCCAAACTCCAAGTTACATTTGCCACACTTGTATTTTGCCGCCCTGTGATGCTTGTATATGTGTGCCCTCAAATTTGGCGAGCTCCGAAAAGTGGCACCGCAGTGCATGCAAACGGTGTTGTTATTGGAATGAGCTCGGCCTAGATGTTTGAGCACGTTACCAAAGTATCGGAATACCTCGCCACAAAACGGGCATAGAAAACGATCTTTGATAAGGGAGAAGGTTTGAATGTTGCTGTCCACGCTCTTGTCGAAATGCGATTTATGCTCTGAGATCAAGTGATCAATGAGGGTTTCCAAATCTTTCATCGCTTCAAAGCACAACTTACAAAACAGTGATGATACATCGATTTTGATCTTCGCATCCTGCCTGTTGCGCATACTCATACATTTGAACTTGGTATCGCAGAGTGGATGCTCAATTTTTGTATGTTCTTTTAGATCATCGCATTCATTAAAATCTTTCGGACAGTAGAAGCATCTGAACCTATTCATGAAGAATTTAAACGGCACAGCCGTGGAGTTGTTCAAGAGACAGGCTATGTTATTTCTAATAGTTTTCACACTGGCTCTTTTGATGTGACTAACATCACCAATCAAACCCTGCAATTCCTCTGGCGAATGTTTAGTATCCCTTTCCATGCATTTCGACGCGTGTCTCAAGAATCCGATCTTTGTGCTAATGTACTTGTCGCAAAAGCCACATCGTAACGTATCGTCCCCGTGTTCCAACTTCAAATGCTCCAAACGTTTCTTGGCCGTTGCAAAGGGTTTAAAACAGATGTTACAAGTTGCTATGTGAGAATTTCTTTTGTGATTTTGCAATGCAATATACGAGGGAAAAAACAAGGAGCATTTAGAACAGTTATACTCTTTCTTGTGATAAGCGCGCATATGAGTATCCAATTCCCATTTCTTATTAAACTTTTGTCTACATTCCCCACAAGAAAAAGGTTTGTTCGTCTCATGGTCTTTGCTCACGTGGGTTAACAAAGAAATTAGGCTCTCGCACTCCCGATCACATAGCACACATTTAAAACCCTCAAGTCTGTACTGCATGATCACCAATTTTACATCCTTGTTATACTTTAAATCGTGTTCTTCCAAGAGATGGCCGACTAACTCATCAAAATTGGCCTTAGATTCATTACATATTTCACAAATTACCACAGACACATCCACTCTCACTTCGGCTTCGTCAGTTTTAACTAGTTTAATCGCTCGATCTTTAACTGAGCAAGGATTGTGACTTTTTGTATGTCGCCTAAACTCCTGATAATCTACTACCGCTTTTCCACAATAGAAACATTTAAAAGTCCCACGTCCTTTAAAAGGTATTACTGTTGTATTGTTGAACAATACTTGTAGGTTTTGTCTTCTTTGTCGATTAGCATCTTGATGCGTCCTTCCGTTTTTATCTGGAAAGAAATTCTCTTCTGTAACCTTGGTAAGTGCAATACGAGTTGTTTCCACGTTATCACATGTTCACGGTTAAATAAAAGCTTTCTAAATTCAAAAAAATTAAACATTTTAGCTTTCGAAATACTTCTTAAGTCGAATTTACCTCGCTTCTTATGCTATCATGCAATGTAGAGAATAATATGTATTACATATTTTAGAATTAGATTCGGCTGCGCAACCAGTCTTGTAGGACGTAAAAGAAATCAATTCATAGACTCATATCCATACGTAGATAAATCTAGTACTAGTATTTAACCTGAGACTTTGTTAGTGAGGAAATCTAAATAACTTGCGTACAATTTTCCATCCTTAAATCCATTACTTTTTATGTTATCGGCTTCAAACTTTTATATGTAAGAATAGAAATTTTTCAAATGTATATAGACTATGAAAACTGTTGTTATAACTTCAAGAGAGAATAGACTATCTTAATAAATACAAAGTATTGTGAGATCCAAAAAATATATTAGTAATAAAACATCTTTACGTAGTAACATCACACTTATAAGCCTAAATATAACTCAAGCAAATCGATTCTTACTTTCAAAGATGTCTATAAAAGACAAATAATAAAACTAAGGAGATTCCATTGAGATCATGAACATATAAATCTTAAACTTAAAGCAACTAAATTTGTATGGGATTGACCATTTTATTATGCCTAATCATATGTGTGCGTAGACTCTTCCGCCAGTAGAATCTTTCCCCACAAACGTCGCAATGGAAGTTCTTCTCACCACTGTGCTTCACCATGTGACGTCTGAGAAGAATATTATTGAAGAACTTCATATTGCAAATGGAACATTCAACATTCTTCTCTTTCAAGTGCGTCCTTCGTATATGGTCTTTCATGAAGGAGTTTCTCGTGAACAGCTTGCCACAGTAACTGCACTTGTGACCAGAATCGTGAGCTTCGATCAAATGCTTCTGTCGGAGATATTGTGTGGAGAACGCTTCGGGGCATTTTGGACATTTGGCTGCCTTCACACCGTGAGCCTTCGCCATGTGCATATAGAGTCTTGACGGTATGTTACAGTCAGCACCACATATCGAACACTTAAATCTACCATCCCTATGATGTCGCCAGATATGGACGCGTAGATTTTGATCGCGCCTAAACGTCTGCCCGCAGTACACGCAAATTATATTGTTGTCGGTATGCTTGTTGTTCATGTGTTTGAGCAAGGTGCCGAAGAATCTGAATATTTCGTTTGGACAGTGCGGGCACGTCATGTGGTCCTTAATCAACCTGTAGGGCTGTAAGCAGGTCGTTATCGATTTATCGTAGTTCGCATCGTGTTTCACTATCAAATGGTCCAATAAAACGTTCAAATCATTCATCGATTCGAAACAAATCTTACAAGAAAGCGAAGAGATATCTATTTTAACGCACGCGACCGATTCTCTGCATTTTCTTATGCATTTCTGCTTGATGTCACAAACTGGATGTTCCATTACGGTGTGCTCCCGCATGGAGTCCGAATCGGGGAAATCCTTGGAACAGTAGAAGCAATTAAATTTGTTCTTGTAAAAATTGAACGGAATAGCCGTTGACATATTTATGACAATGACGATGTTCTCTCTGACTTGCTTCACACTGGGTCGTTTTGGGTCCACATAAGTGTCGTCTAAATCCATGGCATCCAAGTTTTCCTTTTTTATCTCAACGTATAAATCGTCGTCGCCCTTGCATTTCTTGAGATGCATTTTCAGACCCTGCTTCGTATGGAACTCCTTGAAGCAAATGTCACACTGCAGAGAGCCATCGTCTGGATGCTCAAGCTCCATATGTTTCTGTTTGAGCACAGCCGTTGGCAGTTTCAATTGGCAAACGCCGCATCTAGTAAAGTGTCGATTGTTTCGGTGTTTCCTTAAAATGTTCAAGGAACTAAAGCTCTGGGCACAGAATTCGCAGCAGTAGCCGCCCTCTCTATGATAATTTTTCATATGCGAGAACAGATCTCTTTTCTTATTAAACTTCTGATCGCACTTGTCGCAAATCAGACAATTCTTGGGATGGCAACTGTTCACGTGCGAGACCAGATAACCAAAATAAGCAAATTTCTCGTCACAAACTAGACAGCTCAAATCAACTAACTTGTACTCCTCTATAGCCATTTCAACGTCGCGATCGTATTCCAATTTATGTTTGATGTACAAATGATTCAGCACTTCACCGAAAGTGGGGAATGGTTCGTTGCAAATTTCGCACGTGATCTCCGATATGTCTATTTTGATCTCCATATTCTGTCCACCTTTGAGCACCTTCAAAGAATGGTCCCGGGTGGAGCAGTTGCCGTGCGATTTCGTGTGTTTCCTCAGTTCGGAGTATTCCGCTACGTCTTTGCTACAGTAGAAGCACAGATACTTCCCACGCCACTTGAACGGTATCACCGTCGTGTTGTTGAATAGGATTTGCAGGTTTTTGCGTCGGCGCATCGAGGACGATTCGGTGCCTTTGTATTTCCTCGGTTTAACATCTGAAAAGAGATTTATTCAACTGTAAATGTACCCTTATTTCAACTAAGTGCACTCGGATTGACAAACTACGAAACTATATCAATGAGCACAAAAATTTGACATTACATCAAAATCAGGGTACATTTAAAGTCTTCATACGCTCGCGTAAACATAACAAAAAACACAAGTAAAATCGTAAAATTTCTGCGCCTCGTAATTGGTCCTTAAAATGAATACTTTTTAAAGCTAAAGGAACGCTTCTGTACATCATCATCATTATTAGAACATGAAATAATTGAATTGTTATTGAAACAATGTCCATATTGGTGCACTGGCCGCCGATGGGAAGCAGCGTAACAGGCGGTGTGAGTAGACGTGCTCTGCGATCCCCAACCCGTAGGCCCAGCAAGGGGATTATGGGCTAAATCTCCTCGGAGGAGGCCATGCCCCGAAGTGGACTTAAACTGATGATAGAAGAGTATCATACGAGTCGACTTCCTAAATAACCTTATTTCAATATATACACGTGAATAGAAACTCATTATTTGTCGAGTGAAGCTTAACAGAAGTGTTTTCGTAGGCAACGATACTCAAATAATGTCTCAGAGAATAAGGATAGAAATAAGCTCAAATTGATGTTTGACGAAGAGCTCTTTTATACGTAACAAAAATACTTTTACCAATTAAAATAACAACACTAAATATCCTATTTAATTTTATAGCTTAATACACAAAGAATATCGTCTTAGTACCTCACAACAAGGGAATGTCGGGATGAGATCAAAGAGAATTCCGAACCAAACGAATCGATCATGCACTTTGTTGAGACGTTGCTGTATCCGGATGATGAACACGCAAATGTATACGCAAACTGTTGTTCTGTACGAAAGCTTGGCTGCATACCGCACAAGCATACTTCTTGTCATTGCTATGAATCCGCATATGCTCTCTTAACGTTTGCTTCCTCGCGTACGACTTCTTGCATATATCGCACTGATGTGTCCTCTCGCCGAAGTGCTTCACCATGTGCCGTTGCACGTGCGTCTTGGAGAAGAACTTCTGCTCGCACAATGTGCACGAATAATTCTTCTCCCTTACGTGCACTTCCTTCAAGTGCGATCGCATCTTGCTCAAGATTTCAAACGACTTGCCGCAGACCGGACAATTCACTATTGGAACTTGTATGTTATGGACTGTGCTGTGGTGCCGCTTGCGCAGCGTATAGTTCTTGAAGGTCTCCTGACAGAAGAGGCATTTTATCCTCATCTCTCTGTTGTGGATTTGGACTTCGTGACTGTTCTTTTGGGTGAGCGAGTCGAAGATCTTCTGGCATGTGTTACATTTGTAGCCCGATCCGTGGTTGGCTGCGTGACAGCGCAATCTGTCTTGGCTGAGGAACGACTTGCCGCACAGCTCGCAAACATAGTTCCCGAAATGTTCGTTCATGTGTTCGTTCAACTTGATGAAGTAGTGAAATTCCCTCTCGCACACCGCGCATTGAAACCTATCAGCATCCAATCTATAAGGTATCACGCCATAACAGAACGGCGTAAAAGTCTTGCCGTGATCCGCTTTAAAATGGTTTATAAGCGAATTTATATTGTGAACTGTGGTATTACAGATTTTATACACAATCGAGGTGACATCGATTTTCACTCTCTCATCGCGTTTCAGGTACGAAACTGCCGATTTGACGTTCGAATGCTTATGATCATTTTTGGTATGCTCTTTCAGGCTTTCCACATCTTTAAACTCCTTATGGCAGAAGAAGCAGAGATAGTTGTGCCTGTGCCATTTGAATGGGATCACTGTGGAAGATTCTAGAATCGTTATGGCGTTCGTTTTTATCATTCTATTGCGTTTTGTATTAGACAACGAGGACTTACTCCGTGCCTCCGACTGCGCCATCTCTTGGCATTTCTTACCTAGAAAGTGAAATGTGACTGTAAAAAACAAATTCATAGTGCAACAATACTTCTTTGGTACAGATATATGGTAGTATTTGAAACGCGAACACATGGTAGTGAGTCCTGAAGCATTGCTATAAATGCCGCTTTCTCAATGGAGTCGAGAAAATTTACATTTCTCCCTAAATTTGAACGACCTCTCCCTGCCACCTTCCTAAGCCCCCAATCGCAATAAACTGGCGACTAAGACTGTCCTTAACAAATGTATACAAAAACAAATCATTTTTAACGATGATAATATATCATCAAGTTGATGTTGGAGATAGAACAAAACATACAATCGCAGACGTACCAATGTCTTATGACGAACACATCAGAAGAGAATATTTTATCATACAAGATTAGTAACACAAGTGAGTCGGATCATGTAACATGTGGACATAATAGATAAAAAGTTATTACACATATTTCAGATATCCGTTGATGATACCGTGAAAGTTCATAAGAAGGATTAACATCACGCGTGTTATCCCTGTGGAGATAGGCTGAGGAGCGTAGTACACTTTCTCATCTCATCAACTACGTTTACGTCCCACAATTGAATAGGTAGTGCTATACAACGGGCACAAAACGAGATATCAAGCGTCTACAGAAAAATGCAATCGTACTCCACCCGAGATTTGTACCCAGTAACATTCGATCACCAGTCGCGCTTACAACCACTCGATCAACGAGTGAAACGTGGGAGTGTAATACTACACTCCCCTGCCTACCTCTTCGGGGATTACAGGCGTGATATTACGACTATAGATTTGTACCCTATTTCAGGAAAAGCTCCCGTAGAGTACTAGCTTGGATATAAATGTTTATGAGTTTAATAAAGACTACCTTATAATATCAGGTGGCTTACATGTCGCTTTTAACTGTACTTGGATAATAATAATAATAAATTGATGACGACAAAACTGTCAAATGGTATCGAAACAACTGTTCAATTATGTTGATAAAACTGTCTTATGATGTCATCAAAAAGGTAAAATGACGTTGATAAAATTGCCGAACGATGTCATCAAAACGGTTAAATTTAATATTTTCAGTTACTGGTAGTGGCATAAAATACGGAATACTTGATATATTAATGTTATTTGTGGGAGAGTGGACAGCGCACTGCATGAAGGTATACCCCGTCTTACTTCGTATATAAAATACGGAATACTGTAAAATAACTTACTTAACTATTAATCAGTTCAGTTTCGTGCACGGTGCCACGTCGGTTGCACGACACGAGTTTCGTGCAACAAACAACCATTCTACTTTGTTATATTTATAAACTGTGCAAGTCACGCTTCGTATGAAACTGTATATGATTAAAGTGTGTAAATATACATGATTTTTTTATAATAATTAATTTAATATTAATTAACATACAGGTGGATTAATCAATATTAATCTTGACCAATATCTTATCAGCATCAAAATTAAAATATAACATAAGCGGTAAGCTATGGTCTTTAAATCTTATCGGAGGGTCTGGATCTGGCTCCAAGCCCTGGAAAAAGCTTAGAGGTTTCTTCATCTCTTGGGTACCGTGCAGTTTATCGAGAATGGAACTTTTATGAGCGGGTGGAAATTGGAATTTTTTATATTGGTTTTCATTTATGGTGGAATACAAATGAACGGTGAAGCGATGTTCGATAACCATCAACTACACACAGTGATGGGGATGTTTCCAACGATAAGGCAAATGTATTTATAATAAAATTATAGCAGTCAAAATATTATATTCCGGGGCTGGCCAGTATATACTTACAATGATTTATAATATATTTACCTTATACATTTACATAGCGATCATATAAATAAATAATATTGTTTAAGACATTATTTTTACAGGTATATTAAAATTGTCTGAAATCGTTACATACATATTTCGAAATTACCGATAAAACGGTAACGAGAAACATTTAAGAATTTTACAAAAATCAACAATATCAATTCCCAAGCGTTCTATAGTTTTCCACAGACATAACAATGTTTTTTTCGTAGAATTACCAAACACTCAGTACGTATAATTCTAACGTTATAGCCTCTTCGAGCTTTCCATTGATACATTAACGGTCTCTGTTGAATAATTATAAATTTATAAAATAGTTCATATGTGTCTTTGTAAACGTTTTGTTACCAACTGTCTTTAGCAAAGTACGAATAAAATTTTCGTTTCCTGCCACAAGAGGCGCGGTTTTTACTGTCTTCTTTTTGAATACAAAGTATAATGTCAGTTGTGATTACAAAGAATTACAACAAGAGTTTCATTGAAATATCGCCTAATCACAATAATCTTACTCAGCATGCACAAATCTAATATCATTTTTTAAATATTACAAGGTGTGGCAAACAGGCAGACGACGCACTTGATGGTCAGTGGTCACCGTGGGCTTTGGACATTTGCAACGTCAGAAGGATTACTAATGTGTTACCTACTTCCAATCAATCAATCAATCAATCATTTATTTGTCAGTAAGATTACATTACAGTGATAATAGTGCTTTCACTATGCCAAATATGGCATACGAATATTATTTTGTTGTAAGATTTTGAAAAAAAAGCCTAATTATTATTACTATTTATGGAAAACAATACATTCAGATATATTTGATGGGTTATTTTAACGCGCATCCTGCTCTATCCGAGATCGATCACGGAAAGTCACCACACGCGACGAACACAATAAAAGAGCATCTTATACGCAAGTCACATTAGAAGTCACTTTTTGTACGTCAAAATGAAACTACCTCCGCTTCGGAAAAAGCTTCGCTATGGAGAAGAAGCGGCAAAAGAAACTCCATAGGTGTGCTTGTGCAACCAAGTCACAATATTACATTAAAAATATGAGCAAAGTTATTGTGGAGCTGGAGTTACATCACACCAAGCATGTTTGTCATTCAGATAATCATTTACCTTGTAATAGGTTTTTTAACAAAGATTTAGTTTAATAATGGATTTAAACTTTGCGAGAGCAAGATGTAGCCCAGGATGTACGCATGCTCGGAGACTGTCAATTCACTCTTGTCTTGACACACCGAGAGGACGCTTTAATGTAAGATGAAAAAAGTTGCCATGCCGAACGCGGTTATGGATGCGAACCCCGGACACGGAATTCCAATATGGCACGATCCACTGGCGGATGACTGAGTAAATGACAAAAATGCAAAATATATTGTACCTTAAAAAGTCGAACATAAAGCACGTCATATCTGTGAGGATAGAGATGTTCGGTATTCGGTGCTCTCTGCCTACCCCGCGAGAGACGTGACGTGAGGGTACAATGATAATAATATAGAGCTAAAAACATGCAAGCTCATGCCGGCGAAAACGTTATCTGCCAGGAAACCTACATCCAGAACCAGCTAATATTAAATGAGAACCTTATGATAGTTTCATTCGATCGATCATGACTTCGTAATGCAAGAAAAATGTATGACATTCCAGTCCCGTCTACCCTAAATAACCATAGAGCGGATATCTAGTAGAAATGGCACGCAAATATGCGTAAGACTTGTCCATGCGTACACACATAGCGCTGAATTTAATTTTGCTTAAATAATAATGACATCTTCTATACAAATAAAATGATAGAGAATGAAAAAGAATTTATTTCGAATAAATTATTTTATTTTGACTAGTTAGACGCTCGGTGGTTATCATGAATAAGAATATTACGATATCTTCATATATGTAAAGTTATTAAAGTTTTAAGAAACTACCATTTTTAACATTAGCAAAGTATATTGTTGCCTTCAATATTTTTTAAGTTTTCTAAACTGTACATAAAATTTATTGTTAATATCCTAAACAACGCCGACAAAGTCCCGGATGTCAGTTAGTATTTTATATAATTCTTGCGTACTAGAAATAAGCGTAAAAATACACCAATACGTGAATAAAATCAAATCATCATCACTGCGAAAGTAATTCACCTTAATATGTAATGCATAATTCCCATAATAATTCAAATTCAAAATCATCTGGTATTATTAGTAATCAACAGTATGATTAGTAATGTTTTGTCATTGCGCGATCAATTTTATACTAAAACACATTTTAAAAAATCGTGCCACTTCTACCCTATATCAACTCTATGGATACAACAAAAAAAGACTGGTGGCTAACTAACCTTTAGACACGGCCTTTGATGTTCTCGGCTTCTCTTCGACTTTGAGGACTTTCGCCTTCTTCTCTGACTTGATACTGGATGGACTCTTCTTGGGTCTCCCCCGTTTACCCTTAGCGGGTAGGGGAGTGGCTGTCACCTCTGTCGCGTTGGTGGACTCATCTTTGAAGGTGTCTGGAAATGAGAGCAATCACTAAGATTCAAGAAGAGTAATGGCCTGCATCTCTGTTTTCTGAAAACTATAGCCCAGAGCTCTTCAAGAAAATGTGCATAAGACTTTCGATTCCTGGGTTCCATTCCCGGGTCGGGTACTATTAGATTTTTCTAATTTAGATTTTCAAGCAGTGGCTCGGAGTCTGGATTTGTACCCGATATATGGCAATAGGCTCACCACCTACTCCGTAATGGGATTTAATCGTAACTGCAGTAACATGGGAGTGTAATACTACACTCCTCTGCTTACCTCTTAGTGGATTACAGGGGTGATGTTACGTAAGAATTTAATAGGCACACATGCTACAACCATAGGCCAAACTTCTGCTTTGCATGAGGCGAATCTGTGACCCAATGCTAACCTATACTGCTCATAATTCTGATGCCTATCGTTACCCAGCCTAATCTCGCTTCTCTTTTTCTAAAATTTCTTGAGCTTCTACACAGCTAGATGGGATTCATCGGAGTTGTTTTAAAAATTCCTTCAAGGCAGACAAAGCAGTCAATCGCTAGACACAGATATATTTTTTAATAAATGTAATAAGTTTATGTTACTTTGTAAGGTCTTTTTGTCCATGTAATGCTTTAGGTTAACCTATTATTTTTATTATTTTATTTAAATAAAGAGTAGCTTCAGGCCAATAATCCCCAAAGAAGTAGGCAAAGGAGTGTAGTAGGTTTAGGTTTAGGTTAAGTTCAACCTGTTATATACATTACATGTTAATTGTAAGAAAAATAAATAAATAAATTGGTAAATCCTATGCCAGTTTGCCATGCATTGTAATATAAAAATAAAGCTCTTAAATTTTTTGGACACAGAACCTTTTTGATATGATAAAAGGGTTGCACCTTTTATCATTCCACTGCTGGACAAGAGTCTCCTTGAAGAATGAGAGGGTTAAGGCCATAGTGTGTCGCCCTGGTAGACTTCATACACCCTTAGAAAACATTTTTTTATGAATTGTAGAGTGTGCAGGCTCCCTAACAATTTTTCCTTAACCGTTATAACAAGTGACATTTAACCTTCCAACACACATTTTCTAATTGTCATACTCCGAGCACAACTCCAGACTCTGAGCAACTACTAGAAAATCTAAATTAGAATTGTGTATTAATACTTAACCCCAAAATTTGAACCCAGGTCCTATGGATCAGCGGTCTCACATGCGATCAACATGACCATCGAGGCAGTCTCTTTCTAGCTTTAATATACATATCAATCTAAATATACATATCTTCACGCCATGTCCCTGACGAGATAAGCAGAGAACACTGAATGCCAAATAACTGTATCCTTACAAATGTGTAGCTTTGTCTATATTCATCTCCCTCTTCATACATGAATTAAATGTAACTAATGAAATATAACATTATTAAGAAAACAATATAGTGGGGTTTAGGGTTAAAACGAAATCCATACCATCATCATATTCTTCATCCAAGAACTCAGTATCTTCCGTATCGGCAGGCATCGAATCCAGTGTTATTTCACACTTCATCTGGTCCTGGTAGAGCATGGATGTGACTGGGGAAAAAACTGAACAATTAATCGGACATGAAACAGAGATATGTTGGATTGCAATAAACACTAATTCATCCATGGTGGGATGTAACTTT